>JAQFYC010000580.1:0-52024 GCA_034694165.1 Tomocerus mixtus
CTATTTGAATTTCACGTTCTTTATTTTGTGAATGCAATGAAAATTTGAATGTAATAGAATGAAATTGTGGAGATAGCTGTAAAATTACTTAAGCACTCTTTTGGGCGAGATACTCATGACACCCTGTAGATTGTGCCTACGATATACGTTCAATAATAATATAATGGGAAGAGAGTAAGACAGCCTTAGCAGATCTAATGAGATGAGTTGGTGTGGTGAACTATGAGCAGATGCAAATAATTGTATAGGTACTTCCTTTGGTATCCTGTATGGAGCTCTATGCACAAAAATATGACATAAAATACCTATTACTTACTGCTTAAACTACATAGTCAATAGAAATAGAGGTACTACTACTAATACTAACATAAGGTAACTATGGATGCATTAAGATACGATTTTGTGGACTGATTACAAAAATGAATAGAATATGTTTAGCTTGCAGCATACAATAAATACACAAACATTACATAGAAGAGTATGCAGTAAATATTCTCAGATAATGTATTTGTACATACACATGTTTAGGTGTACTGGAAAGAGTAAGTAGTCAGTCAGTCAGCCATAAAGTCAAGTAATAATAAATGAATTGAAGATGAAAGAAGTCTTATTTCCTATGTTTATCATTTATGCTGATTGTGAGTGAGCAAGAGACATAAAAATGCATAAGGTTGACTAGCTAGCAATATGTAAACTAGGCGTAGACTCTGAGTATTCTATTGTATATCTATTTATTGCAAAATCATAATGTGTGTACTATAAACAAACAAATATCAGTTTACAAAGAGAAATATGGTCAACCTCATTGTTTATCTTGTTTCCAGGCTGTGGTCAATATGTCTGCGTCTGCAATGTTCTGATAATGGTCTATCTTTTCTTTGGTGTCTATTTTGCATTACAAGTATAAGTATAAGTAAGACAGGACTCTTTACAGATGGAATGCTAGAATTCAACAGTTCCTAACACGTACAGATACAAAATACATATATAAATATACAAATGCCGACATGCTAAAATGCATGGTAACTAACCTATCTACCTAAACATGTAGTACGTATTACAAAGGATGTAAAAATATGTACATATTTCTTCATGTAGTAGAAAAAGAATACAGCAATACTATTTGTAAGGATTTATTTGCGTCGAAAAAATGTCTTCAACTTTGTTGGGCTGAACGCTGAACGCTGAACTGAGAACTGGATGTCGTTGAAACTTTGAGACTTTGAGACATGAGAACAATATGCAGCACTACCTTAATAATAAAATGAAGTAGGAACTTGCACAGTTGTCCATAAAGGTTCCTCCTTGCCTGTCTTGTCTTGTCTTGTCTCAATGAATGAATGATAAGATAATGTTCTAAGGATATTACAATTTTATCCCTCACCTATTTATGTATGTAGACACAATTATACAATAGATCCTATTAGGTATACACCTTAACATAATACACTCTATACTGTATATACCAACTTTGTACCTACTACCTACATCCATTAGTAATTTACGAAGCGAATCAAAAAATCTGTATCTTGAATCTCCCACATAAGTAAGTTATGTACTAAATACGACAACTTAATCTTAGAAGCATGTGTGCTTGTATTTGGATATTTTATTTGGTATGGAGGTGGTATGGTATAAGGTGTACCTGCATAAATGACTAGGAGACTAGGTACTGCTTTGCATTCTGCTAACAACTTGACTAGACTTGGAAGTTGGAAGTTGGACTAATAAGGGAATGTAGACTGACCGAATGGCAAATATCATCGATGAGATCTTCACGGTTTATTTAAACTTACTACAAGAAAAGAAATGGAAAGGCAAAAGGCAACTCTGCGAACAAAACTCGGCAAATGAAATTTATCTGTACTGTACTGTACTGTACTGTACTGACCTGCACATACAAATAGAGTACAGTATAGAAGATTGCATATAGTGTACATATTGTATTATGTGTAAAATATAAACTGTATAAATAAGTGTGTTAAGTTCTTGTCCAAACAAGCCAGCCAAATCTAGTAAGTAGATACAGTCTATCTACTAGCTAAATATAATAAAGGTAATTGGGCAAGTTTGGCCAACAGAGAAGGAGAAGGAACGCTAACTAGATAGACAGACAAATTCTCACAATCAGAAGGAGAAACAGCAACAGACTCGAGCCGAGACTCAAGCTAAATTGAGATTTACACAAACTAATGTAAATAATACTTTTCCATTCACTCTCTTTACCGTAACGTGTGTATTGCACAAGACCTGCTACTCACTAGACTCACTACAAACAATATCTATACATCCAAAATAATATTATTATATATTATGTTACGACTTGCGAATCTTTGCCTTTTATGGTTTGGTGTTGTCTTGTATTGTGCACTAACTGCAATGCAGCAGCTACTTATTCACTATCTACCATTCTCTTTCCTTATTTATTCTTAACCAATTCAGTGCAGCCAGATGAGATGAAGAGATATTTATAAATAGCTAAAGGTATGCTATAGGTATGTGAATTTACATAGTAAATACAAATAACTATAATACTGTACTGCATCTGTAAGACGACTCATAAGCTTAGTGAAAAAGCATAGAGCCTATAGTTGTGCCTAAAGAAAATGCCTACCGCTTGCGATTCCAAAGTAAAGTAAACTTTTGATATGGTTTTATCAATAAGAGATGCAATTCTCATCTGATATTAGGTAAAGGTAACAACATTGTATGCAGATATACCTAAGTACCTTTATATGTTGAATATTACAAACATAAATATTGTTGGGTGATGAGTAGGGATATACTATAGGTATATTGTAGTACAAGTAATCTAACTAATACTAAATATGCATTCTTAGTAATGCGAATATCTTTGTCAATAAAAAGAGGAAAACTTTTCTTGAGTTGCCAATATGGGTAATTGCTATGATTATACTATAATTAGTGTTAACATTTAAAATGCAGTATTTTTTGCTGTGTAAATATGTAGAATGGTCAGAATACATTTATAAAAATAATCAACACATCTATAGGCTAAAGGACTTAAGAATGGAATGAGAATGAGACAGAAGGAAATTACGGCGAATTTGCTTAAACAGTATTACTAAATGTCTAATTGAATTCATATTTACATTGTTACATAGGCAGCTAACATTGGTAGACGTGTAATATGGCTCCAAATTGCCAAACGTTAATGTTCGTACATTCTACACCATACTTGCTACTGTCAGTTTATATTAATCATGTATTTCTGCATATCGCTACTGGTAATGTGAAATCCTATTTAGTAAGATGCAGATGCATATGGTCCCTACTCTGTGTAACGTTGTATTCGCAAGCATTGAAAACTTAAAACTGACACGTTACATGGTAATGTGTGTGCTCTATGCAGAATATTACAAAATAGAATACATTATTCAGTAAAATTGCAGCAAGCATTTATTTAAACTGCAGACTTAAAAACAACCTACATATTTATTCACCATTTTAAATGCTTTGAGTGCATCAAATTCGTGCATTCGCATCTAGCTTGCATTTTTGATTCAACATCGGCACACCTTTAGATAAATGTTATGCATTTTGTGCTTAACTTTGTATCCTATCAAAGGAAGATAAAATTGTTTGATTTCGGATAATGAAAAATGTACGAGAAAAATGCCAATATTGAATGCATGTGGTTAGTAGGTCAGACGTCAGAGATAATAATATTATATTATGTCAATAATAAGTAACCTCAACTAATTCGGAAACTGCACTGGAAAAATATATACAAATATTGTTGACTGTCGACAAATGCTTTAAAATGGTTCCTCGAGGTTTTTGCTATAAGGGATGTGGTAGGTGTGAGCAAAAATTAAAATTTTCAGCCAGCTACTATTTCTTAACGTAATAAAAGTACTATATAAATTTTCTGTGCTGTTTTTAGGGAAGATTTCGCAATCATGACTTTGGAATGATATCACTCCAATGCAACTGAATTTAAATAACTGCCAGCATTAATAAAATCCTAAACGAATGCCCCATAAAAGCTATTTGTGTCACATCATGAAAGGAATTTATTTATATATGGTATGCATAAATAAACTAATTGCTAAAATATTCGCAACGAACTTAATGAATATTTTATCCATACAGGTATTAAAATGTTATCTGTGTTTTTATCGCGTTGCCTTGAATATATCCTCAATCCTCTTTAAAAATTGAGTAATAGGAATTTAAGTCTGATGTCATAACATACGACCATTTGCATTTTACATTCACATACATTTAACAATTATTAACAATTAAAAAGCTAATAATAAATTCTACACAATGGTGTTACTCCAATATGTACCTATATAGGTATGTATCTTGTAAATACATGCTAATAAATGTTATCACTAGTTCTCCAAAGTGCTGCAGAGTAATTTACTCTCGCATCTCTCACTTATATGAGAATATTGATGGATTTTTAATACATTTCAAGTATCGAAACGGAGAGATATCATGCACATACATTATTCACATATTTCACATTAACATCAACAGATGGTTACATTAACAATTGTCACCTCCCATCCATGCAATCCATTGTTCAAGATGGACTTGTTCTAGAAGCAGACGAGACGACTAGAGAATCGAATCGATGTATAATGTTCTGCTATACTAATAATAATTGCGAAATTGAAAGTTGTATAAATAGATTAATATTTATAGCCTCTGCGTGAGGTACATTGTAAAACATGTCTACGTAGCATACAACTAAAGGGTTCTTAGTCCATTATTGGATGATTACATACGGTACAATCTTTAAAATATAATCATTTGAAATAAATGGAAAATAGTGTCAATTTGCAGACCAACAATAATTAATAGTGGAAAAAACATTTCCATGCACAAAAACCATCACAGAATATGAGAATTGTGAAAAGAAGAATGAAGATACTTAGTAACATAATATAGTCACAAGGTAAATACATTACTGCCCGATGAGTGTCATAAAATAAACAGGCTCACTAAAATCTATATAGTAAATGAGTTAACTAATTACTGATAAATGCACTCAATAGGGGACATACAATCTATCTTAAATTTCTTGAAAATTCACACTGTTTAATTAAGATGATTTTTACATTTACACTACATTAAACACTTGCAAATTCGACTAAAAGCTCACTAAGGCAATCAGTAATAACCTAGTATTTAATTAGAATAAACTTATTTGCAACAAATTCACTTGATTGAAAGACAATGGGATTTTTTGCTATCACATATTTAATATGCACCCCTTTATATTTATGCATACTTGCTCTATTAGCACATTATTTGATTGCAATATGCTACTGTCTACATTCTTGAATTTAGATAAATCTCATTAAAACAAAAAGGTGTCCAGGGATTACGTATACTGGAGATTACAAGAGAGAACCAACAAAAATCTCCCTAATTATCACCTTTGTTTGCGTAACTTTAAATAGGTTAAAAAGTTTTCTATATTTTTCATTCACAGTGTCAATACTATAAATAAATAGTTCACTTACCAAGAGGTAAAATTAATAGCAGTGTCGCTGAGACGTATACGGAAGATAAAGTTGCCCACCTTTTGAAAGCTAAGCAAGCAGTCACCAAACGAAAGTCACCACAGCCCAGGCCACACTACTACTGTGAACTCTGTCTAAAGGACTTCATCAGTCACCCACTAAATGGAAGTTAAAAAATATAATGGAGAGGAATGATTTTAAGTTGGAGCACTCGAAACGAAGCTAACAATGAAAAATCCTGAGATATGACGGATGAGATAAGGCTGAAGGTGAAAGCAAACGCCAAACTGGGACGATTTTCTACCCTGTAAGAGCTGCTGAACGGTATTTTATGCAATTATTGCTCTATATACCCACTCACTTCACTTCTGGCTTCACCTAAATTGGCAAAAGATTATCTGTTCCTGTACGCAGAGTACAAGGACGTTTGTATAATGTAATATAATATGAGAGCTAGTCTGATAAGATAAAACACATTTCCACAGAAATACATGAATTCTAAACGATTTGATTGACGAGAGTAGTGGAAGAGGAAAAAGATAGCACTTAACTCCCTCGGCAACACATCAACCCAGTATATAAATTCGGAAAATGGCCATTTTGCATTCAGTATCACATCACCTACACAAAATTTGATATTTAGTAAATTATAAGGCTTATATAATATATATAACTCTTATAAAGGATACCTACTACCTACTTGAGTTAATATACCAACACCACACAAGCTAACAGATTGTTACAATTATACTCTAATATACTTATGTAGTATTAGTATGTACTTATGTATAAGACTAATATAATCCGTAATATTTTTACATTTGAGGAAAGCGAACATTTTTCCAAGAAAATAAATTTTAGCATTGTTACTGCCATTGCCATTGCTTAATCCGACGGCTACTTTTTTCCCATTATGATACACTTACTAGGTACTCCACTTCGCAGACAGTTTTAGCTCATCATTTTCCGATGCGTTATTAACTATATCTATACTACTATGTACCAGACTTAAATCCACTAACATGAATCAATATTATAATATTTTTGCTAACTTGTCTTTCTTTGCTTTCTGACAAAGTGGATCAGCCTACTTACTGCATAGTATGCAGTAAGTATACACTATCTCTATATCTATCAAAATAACATCTTCATCATTCCCAGAGCATACATAAAGACAATTCATTTTCATTTAATGACATGATAATCTCAAGTGCAATTCTTTAGCAGATATAATCGAGTAGCCACAGCCAGATACTTGTGTGTATTGTATAGTATATATCTATGTAATCGTAGAGTACAGTGAAAGTCATCCATAAAATAAAGGAGTTACCTATTTTGGATTCCATCATAATCCATCATTTCCTTGTCACTTATGAAGATAACAATGCCACGCCTAATGATGTAATGACAAAATGGAAATAAATATCAATATTTAGGTTACAAAGAATAGTTTGTGTAGCTAGCTTTGAGAATTAGAAACTATTTATAAGTATTACAACTAAAAATCCACAATTTAATTTATTTTACTATGTTACCCACATAAAAGTAGTTTCACACATACACGTTACGTTTTAATGAAAATCTTATTCCTCCGTCAAGAATCCAGAAGTGAGGATAAGTTTAGTAGTGAACATTTTGTCATTTTAGCAAATCAGATTAACATTTTCTTGGAATTATCTGGCTGAGATGAATTAATCACTTTTTGATGCAATTTATTGGGCACAATGCATCTCACTGCAATCACGCCACTACCAATCACAGCACATCACAAATTGATGCATATAAAGATTCAATGATAAAGTAATGTTGTAAGGTATAAAATAATAATTATACTTGAAAATGAAAATCATTTTGCGAAAATTGCGTTGCATGTTAATGACCAAAAATGGCAATTATCACAATTAAAGACGGTATCCAAGTGTCTGTAGTACTCATAATTTTTCGTTTAGCTATTAGCACTTGTGACTTGTGACTAGTCTTTGAGACATTGTGTAGAACGTTATTTTTATATTTTTGAAAAAATAAAATGTTAAATGGGATAAAATGAGAAAGGAGCCGAGTAGATTGGAATAAAAGATCTGTAGCAGATCATAGGTGTTTGATGACTGACTTGTTTTTCTGCTTGAAATTAAATAGTATGAAGAATGAATGAAATGATTGCAAGTTTGCAGACACTTAGCAAAGTGTATTTTTTCTATTTTTTGTATGAATGAAATATAGTAGTGAAATGAAACACAATTTAATTTAGGTGTATCTTCACTGTAACACTATGTTATATTATAGTATCATATGTACATATATGTAGCAGTAGCAAAGGGCACTACCGCTACTTAAATGTTAGATTTTCTTGATTCTTGAGCCATGACAGAATTTCATTGAGATTCAGACGCAGACTAGCCAGACAGACCAACAGACCATAATCCATATTTTATGGAGTACCTAACAATATTTAGCACATAGTATGTAGAAGACCAGAAGATTTGTACCATACTTAAAATAACATGATAAATGGACATGGACTATATTACCTATGCATGCATGTGTAGACGAGCGATGCCCCGCAAAACGTGCCTGTGATATATTTATTAAATGAGTTTACGGTATGCACAAATTGTATTGGAATATATTATGATTTTTGTTTAAGGTAAGTTTTGTTCTATTTAAAGGAAAATACGTGTTTACGTATTCGTCCAATTAAGGTTGTTCAGCAGAAATCAACGCGGTGAGGATCGGGTGGTAGTTGCTACATTTTTTGGTAAAACGAAATCGTTTCTTTCCTTTCTAACATCAAGTCATTTGCTTTACTACAGCATTTAGTTGACATTTTGATCCGCATCCAAAAACTGATTTGAAAGGTATGTAGGTAGCTGTTCAGTAATGATTTACTCAATGAAATTATGCAATGTATTCTAATAAATTGTACACATGGCTATCATATAAAAGTATTCATTTAAGCAGGATTGTACATTGTATAAAGCATAGCATAACTCCAGTTATCCAGTTAGTTTAGTACTACGGTACTTATATAACTAATTGCCAATTGTTAATTGTTGAGACTTGAGTTTATTTGAATTTGTAATGTGAACTTGAGACTTTCTTGGATTTGGTACTAGTCAATGAGGTATAATACTATATTATAGTAAAGTGGTACTAGTACTACACACACTACAATAATGCAACGTTCTTTCAAACCATCCGAGTACGTATTGTACTTTGCACTCTATCTATCCAATATTGTGGCACTTCTTCCTGCGTGAGTGGGATATTTAAACGTATTACTATTTTGTAAACATTCAGTTCTGTTTAGTCATAGGAAGAAATTAGAAGAAATAGAAAATACGTTTAAGAAATTCGAAAAAAGCATCGCATTAACATCATATTAAGCTGCTGCAATTCGAATATATTATACCACAACTGAAGGTATTAGAAAGTTTACTTTGTATTATTGAATTGGAAATTGGAATTCAACAGGAGTGCAAATTGCGAAGTAAGTCCTTCAATTTTTGTTAGTTGGAGTTGGAAGTATTATGTATTTACATCATAATAATAATATTTGGTATTTTATTATATATGCGTAGTGAAGCCCATTCCTGGCCCAGGAATCCTGGGTGATTATTTCTGAATTAAAAAATTAAATTAAATTAAATTAAAGACATTATATTATAACGTATTCTATTTGCCTAAAAAGTCAAAAGTATAGCAATTTTTATATTCTTTGGTGATTAGTACATAGTATACCTTTTATCATAATCTAAAAATACAAATATTACCACACGCGAATATTGAGACCAATTGACTGATCTTGTTCTTTCACGATTAGGGGCTCCCTTTTAAGAAAGACAATCCAGTAGCTGCTTAGCTTACGCTGATCCCGATAGCCGTCTTGGAATTTCCTTGGGTTGCTCCCAATCTCGGCCGCCAACAGCTGAGAAGAGTAATCCGGAAATGTTGAGCTGTTTGCCATTGACAGGTGAGTACTAACTGGAGTTCTATTTGGTGTATGTATTTGTATCCCTATTTTTATTTGAATGTAATAATTCTTACTCTTTTAGAATGGACAAATCAGGGAGGATATTCAACCTTGGCCCATTTTCATTATTGAAACAATGTAATGAAGATCCAAATATAAAGGAAGAACCGGGAAAATATCACTATTGTATGGTAAATAATATACCAGTGTCGTTCCACGCAGCGGATGTGAGAAATTTCTTTGCAGAATTTATTGCATCTGGAAAATTCGACTTGTTTCATTTTCGCCATCGCCCACAAATAATTAAGAGCACAGAACAAGAAGTCAAAATTATATCTACTGAAGAAGATGAATGTGATAACAAGTTTAAAATTCCAGAATCTAGAGAACCCAATAATGTGCAAGAAAGTGCAAACGTTAAAAAGCTGTGCTGTCCAGTACGATTTACAGAAGAAAGTACCGCTTGTGAATTCATTAAAAAATACAATAAAAAAATGTGGATAGATAAAAAGGGCAACGATGTCAACTTAAAATGCCTGATATCTCTAGTCAAACTATCTGCTGAAGATTTAGTCAATTTTAAGTCGAAAGAATTCCATCCTCCGTCTTTCATGCCGAAGTAAGTACTTGCATTTTTTTAAACAATGTATGTACATACAGCTATGTGTATCGTTTTAATAGACTAATCAAAAGACAATTAATATTAATGTTTCTGTCATACGACTGAAAGTGGTCCGTACTGCGTTTTGTGTTGTTGAGCTGAAAGTTGCCGTAGCTAAATACTGGCTGCAATCCCAATGCCCAATGGGAGAAGTTATGCAAGAAATGTGCAAAAATTAATTTTCATATTGTGGTATACATTGCGGTCAGTTAGCAAAATCCAGTATTAAGATTAATGCCTAGGCAATAAGCAAAGTTTTCCCTAAATGGCGGTTAATAAATAAAGCAAGTAACGAAGATTCCAAAAAGGGCTTTTCGTCAATAGGGGAAAATTTTGCATATTATTTAGGCACTAACGTTAACGCCGAGTTTTTCTTGTTACTTGCAACACATAATATAACAATAGAAACGTGGATAGTTACAATAACATTTTAGCTAATAACATACTAGGAAGTTTACGATTTTGTATTTTTTCTTAGCTAAGTCAAATTCAATTCAGTCGTAGAACGCCAACATAAATTGTGATCCAAAATGACATATATTCAATTGCTTACCTTTTCGATTATTCTCTGAAATTCTAGGGGAAATATCGGCTGTTCGAACGATCACTTTTTGCAGTTAATTAAGGAGTGCAGACTGCCCCCCAGTCTAATTAAAAAGCTTGGCCTGGAGTTTGCACCGTTGAGGTAAATAATTTAATAAATAATAAAATGCGGTAATAAATATTTATTGTTCGTATATAATTAAGAATTTTAACAAAATAGTTTGGCACATCATTTTTTGCGAGTAATTATTAAATGACAACCAATTGATTCCAATGTGATATATTTACAATTTTGTAGACGGTACAGGAAGTACAGTAAGGTACCATATAATTATGGAACTGGAGTGGCAATACTACTTGAGTACGAAGAAGAGGAAGAAGTGAAAACTGCTAGTGGACACACCATTTCCTTTGACTATACCCCTCGAAAGAGAAAAATTCCGCTTGAAGAAGAAATATCAGATAATGTATTTATATTACTTGCTACCCAGAATAGCACTAAATATATTTATGGAATATTTGAAAAATAATTTATTGTTTTGAAATTGCAGGATAGCAATGCAGATGATGATGAGGATAGGTGTGAGGAATGGGAGAGACATCAAGCCTTACATGACGAGGTAATATAATCATAAAATAGAAAGAAATGAATTAAAGCAAGTTTTGCTATACCATGGTTAACATATCTTGTAGGTATATTATATTCAGTTATATTTTAGCTAATAGTAACTGATACGTAGTAGTACTATGTAATTATATTAAGGCATCTCTCAATTAGTATGTCAAATATTGGTAATATTAAACAAGTTTTAATTATTGAATCTATTGGGATTGAATTTCAGGTTACTTCTCACGGAGGGGTGTTTTCACAATCGAAGGAAAGACTGTTGGAAGAAAGAATCGAACTTAAGTGGGAAAAAGGTATGGCTTGTATTCATGCCAGTTTGTCAGAATATTTGATGCATAATTATTGTATTTATATTACATTTCTCCAACTACCAAGCCTATTATAAATCAGTTCTGATTCAATTCTTATTCATATTAACTCTTGTAATAGGTGGTTCTGGGCTTGTCTTCTACACTGATGAAGGAGGATTTTGGGATCCCCAAAAAGGCGATTTCGATGAAAGAACTACAGATGACTGGGATGTTGATATGGAAGGCTATTATGTTGAAGGTAAGCTGTTGATTTATTTTTGAATAAAATTTAATTTCCGAGAATTCTACACAATGCTTCACTATGGGTTGATTTTTGGAAGTCAACACAATCCGAAAACTATATCCTGGATGGAGTGTATTAAGTAATGAAATAAACCCAAAACCCGCTTACAAATGAACTTCATAAATAACCCATAATTTAACCAACACGGCTTAAGTCAAACCAGTCCGACATAATTTATTTATGTTCTACTTGCAATATTACCAATGTAGTACTAGTGCTGTCATGTAATAATATTTTGAGACCCCAGTTCAACTCTGACTTAGTTTATCAAACCTCACCCATTTTTGTAAAAAAGCTGGCAGCCATCTGACAGAGACATCCCCCTTGACAGCCGAGAATAGATAGTCGTTGTAAACTTAATTTTTCCAAATGAATTCAGTCCCCCAATCAATATATGTTTAGTTGAAACACAAGAATGTATAAAGTATAACTATGAGAACATTTAATTGTCACGGATTAGGTATTCGTTTTCAAGCTCAAGTTTTGTTAGGGAATTATTTATAAATGAATAACTTAATGTCGAATATGTACCTATTACACATCTCGTACTGTAGGCGGTCATCGCTTAATTACAATGCATTAATACTTACTTATGATATATTTATATTATAAAATACTGAATTTAGGTAATTAGCGTTTAGTTTCTCTCAAAAAGGAAAAGATTTGTTGGGTTTCTATTGCGAAGAGGCCGATTGTGCATTTGTACCTATATATATATTATATCTGAACATTATGCAATATACTGCCTAATTGTTTTTATTGCTTTTTCCATGAGAAAAATTTGTTTCAATGTAAAACTAGTACTTTGTACAAAAGTGCCATTTTCATCTATTTTTCCAATTTAACCTCTTAAATTGAATACTACAATGGAAAATGATTTTGTATGAACCTAAATTAATGTTGGCAATCATTTTAAATCGACAGTATCAATTTAACAAGAAGCACATCATATATTTCACTTTTTGCCAAGTTTAGTATATAGCACTAATTTTATTGAGCATGGGCTACAATGTTATGAAAGGGGAAATGCTCTGTAATTTTTGCGATGACTAAGTCTACAAATTCGTGTATGCCGAAGTCGCTGTGATTGCCCTCATCTCTTTGATCTTTTCATTATTCGTTCTGCATTACTATCCTTTTGTGTGCTAGGAAGACATAGATAGTACTGCTGACTAAGGCAATGGTACATAGATAGGAACTGTAAGTGACAAGTAAAGGAAGCATTGCGACTCGCTTAATCTGTCTGTGTGTGTATGAGGATTGAATCCATAAGGATCTTTTCTATATATGAGTTTACTTTTGATGATAATGTTATTACAATAGTAGATGTAAATTTACTTTCAGATTTCATTACACTCCTTTTGAATACCTACTACACTATTTTTTGTAAGGGGAGCATTGTGTAAAATATTCTACCAATTCGGATATACCTAACTAAAACTATCTTACACATGTATATAGTCAGATTACTATATATACTTATATTTGATATGCATTATATAACAAGAAAAGTGGGTAGTCCACTATGCGCATAGTTGAGTGAACATTTAAAAGTTTTCTCTCAAAGTTCAGAAGTTATAATCGTCTTAAGTTCTTAATAAAGCTTCTCCGCTTTCTAGTATGCTTTACTTATTGGAAAGCATTCACCTCCCTTTTACATTAGATCTACTCTACTCTTTCAATGTCTATACAATCTGACCCAAAAACTAGAGTCAAACGAACTTTGCAGAGCATTTAACTATTTTATGTTCCAAGTTATAGATAAAGTACACTAACTTAATCTAACTTCGAGTGTTTTTCTCAAATAAATACCAAGGCGGTGGTGACAAAGATGCAAGAGACTTGTTAGAAATGAGACAGTCTGAACGATTTCAACAAGGATTGGAGCACATCTCCCTCTTCTCTCGCCCAGAAAATCGGAGCCGTCATCGTCGTGCCAAATCCTCTTCACCGACCCCTTCAATCTCCGGCAAAATCGGAGAATTTGAAAAGTACACGAAAGGAATCGGAAGAAAGCTAATGGAGAAACAGGGATGGACTGACGGAAGCGGAATCGGGAAAAGCAAGATTGGCATGGTGGACGCCTTGGAAAATGACGGGAACAGGCCTAGAGATAGAAGTGGCATTGGCTACTACGGAGAAAAGCTTGTTCTCTCTACCAACAAAAAGAAGAAGAAAAAGTTTAATGACTATAGCATAGATTCGGATAGCAGAATAAGTATTGGAACTGTCTTCGATAAACCCAAGGATCTAGATATACAAGAACCTTTGTTAAGGCGGAATGCCCCCACTTTTGTTAAAAGGTACGACAAACCAACAACCTCTGTTTCGAAACTCGTTTCTAAATGTCCTAAAATTGAGAATTTTATTAGGATGTAGGCAATATTTAAATGTGTAAGATTGTGCATTGTTAACTCGGTAAAAATAGTTTTTGCTCTACATGTACAACTTTCCAATTTTACTTAAAACTGTCGGGATTAAAGGTGTAAAGGGTAAAAAATGTCGTCTAACCCAATTTTGCACAAAATAACAATTATAATGAACTAGCAGGAAAAATAGCTTGCTATTATATTTTTATAACGATGAATTTACATATAGGAAAGGAAAGGACGATAATATATTTAGTTTAGCTAACATGTCAAATTATATAGATATTCAAAGTGGATTGGAACTAATTTTTCAGTGTATGTCGCATGTATACCAAGTGTTCTCATGTAATGTATTTGATCGCGTATGTACGCCAATATTGTTCTTACAGAAAATACAACCAAGTCAAATACCTTTGTTGTATTATGTCTATAAAATATTGTATGGAATGAATTAATGAACATTACACAATTCTTGTGATAACGCAAAATAACGAAATCGAAAACGACACAATAAAAGTATTTTTTTGCATTTATTCTAATTTCAAAGCTTTTAAAATGGTCTTATTCTTATGTAAACACATTGCATTTGCATTTAGGTAGATTTATATCTTTATATCAAGATGTGAATAGTGTGGCGTCTGCCTGGTGTCCTTATGTTCTCTACATATTTTCCTTTATGAACTTCGTCGTCAGGCTGTCATTGCGATTAGTATTTCGGATATTATTACTTAAGTGCTTTACGTAGTTAACAGAAAAACTTAAAACGAAATAGGAAATTAGGCAGCAGTAGACAAGGCTTATAAATTGTATAAGCACTTAGTAAGCTACTAGAGTTGCGAGGAAGTTATTTTGATGGATAAATCCTGAAGCAGAGCCTATGTTTGAGATAAAAGATGATGAAAACGGCAGAGAACTCAACTCAACAGTCAATCAATAATGATGTGAAACCGTGGGACTGTGGAAATAGTGAGTCGAAACAAATAAATGCTGTGATGATATTATAGATAAATCTGAGATTGTTTGCCCGTTTGATAATTGGCACCACTCCCAAATTTCTTTGCATTACATTTATGTAAGAAGACTTTCATCTCAACGGTAATTCAATTTTCTATCAAGGAAACCCTCTTTGATTGGAACAACTTTTATTTACCCAATCACTTAAGATGTCTACATACTGTCTTATCAAGCTTTGGGATGGGAACTGGCAACGCAATATTTAAGTAGTAAACACATTATTACAATTACACAGAACCAACTTTAGGTACTACTGTATAACATTCATGCAATAAAGCTTGAAATCTTATTGAAACATCTGATTAAAGTTTAAGTGCAAATAATTTACTGAAATGGGTTCATTAGTATTTTGTGCTAAGAATGACTGCGTAAGTAAGTTGGTGAAAAATGAATAATAGGGCGTCTGAAGAATTATTCTTAAAATATTATTGTGATGTATTGTTAGATTAGTATAAATAATATTGATAGGAATTAATATGTTACGTAGAAACTAATTGCAAGTAAGTGCAGTAGTGCCATGCCATACTTGAGTTTGGCCTACAATACGTACAGGCATTGCATTTATTTTGTATATTATGTGTAGGTGTGCATTATATGGTACGCAAATTATTGAGTCACCAGAATGTCACGCAAGATATTTTTCCTGGGTTAATTGGGACAAAAATATAAAATGTTTTTATTTGATAAGAGTTGCACTGTGAAACTAAAAAAATGTTTAAAGATACGTTATTTATTTCATTTTTACTAAAAAATTTAATAAATACAAGAGGGCTGTTTTTTGTGTCTAAATATTTCAGTTAGTTTAGACTTTTTCTTCGTTTTATATAAAACTTCATTTAATTAGTAACGATTTTTCCTTTTTCCACTACGCAAAGTTTAAGTTGATCTTTCTTCAATTGACTACACACATCTTATCATACTTCTGTATTCTACGGATATGAATATGACACCATTTCAATATAAGTCTAATTTGCAGACAAAGATCCAAGGATTCCCATATGATGACGAAAAATAAATGATAACCTGACTACGAAATCATTTTTCATTAGATTAGCAATTAAAATTAAACATTATATCTGACCCATTCTATTTATTACCCTGCTTGGCATACCTACTGATGAAATGAACCATTACTTCCTATTGCATACTACAATATAAATTAAGTACCTACATCCACAAAATATTATTCTCTTGATCAAGACGCTTTTAGCAGAGTATTTATTAGCTTTAACGCTTGATTCGTGAAATGTCAAGTATTCGAGTTGCAGCTGCCTATGCGAAATCAGATTCACATCACAGATATGGTCCATGATGACTAAAAGAGTAATAATTTTCGTGACATGGTCGTCGAACTTGGTATCTTAATTGGAACTTAAATAAACTGAAAACGTTTAAATGTAAAGTAAGTAGTGTTTTCATTACTTTAGATCGAGGCTGCGACTCAGTAAGATGTAAATTCATTTTCATTACCGCCTATCTGCATTGTTATCTGTGTTACGAGAAGACATACGATAACCATTACGCAACCGCTCCAATTATTTCATATGCTTTGTATGTATAATGCATAGGTATAATATGTAGTGTAGACAGTGTATGTAGAGTGCAGATGAGAGTGTAGAAACAGAAAGTAGAGATTTCCTCTCTGACAAGTACCTGCCAAGCCAACATTTAGAGATTCAATTCGGATAAACGTCTGTTGTTGACCAATATTATGAAACTAATCACTCATGCAGGCATGTTTCGATGGTTATCGTATGACATCTCCTCAAGGATACCTTATATATACTTATTAAAATACCAGTCGCTTACAGGGCTACAATACACAGCTTACATGTCACTTTTGCCATCTTAATTATGTAGGTAATCTATTTTTGCTATAACATTTTGCTAACATAAATTATGAATGAATAATGTGAGCACTGCTGATGGACATTCAATAAATCAGTCACATGAAATACGCATTTAGATTTCTTCCATAAATTACATGAGAATTTGTGTATATTTTGTATGTGTGAGTTTATGTACATGCATAATGCTCCCATTTTATATTCTGCCATTAGTATTTTTGTAATTGTTGTAAGCAACGTCGACATAATGATTTTATGGGTGTAAGTGGACATGCAGAGTTTGCGTAAAACAAATAGAAAAAATAAATGGAGCAATGCTAGCTCGGAAATGTTTGACACATTTTAATAGATCACAGAGGAAATCATTGGCACAAAGAGGAAAAGTAAGGTAACAATGTGTGCTATGGACCTTTCAACAATTTATATAGATTATTACATGCACGTACTATTTAGTTCTATATAAAAGTTAAGTTATAAGTAAGATCTGGGTACATAGCACAGTTGTAGTCAATATGTGATATAATAAGTAAGATGTAGGTCAACATCTACTGGGAAATCCTGGTAAACTTTTGAACATTTATCTGGTTAGTAATTAAAAGCTGTTTGAAGGTTGTGATGTTTCCTGTGGAAATGGCTCGGGCCGCATGTTGACATATCTGTAAAATAGTAAGCCCACTCTCACCTTCAATCTGAACTGAGACGTTCCAGGAATTCCAATGTCCATGCCCATGAGGAGCTCTGGATAAAATAGAAGAGGGGGACGCAGGAACATAATAAACTGGGCTCTCATAAGGAACTATTTGTATCGCTCCCGTAAATCCCTTTGACTCCCTTTTCAGCTTCAGCTGATGACGAATGATTCGAATATCTCGACTGAAATGCTCCTCTGGAAGATCGCTTATAAGGACCACGTCTCCATCACAGAGCAAAGCGTCTTGCCAGAAATCTAGAGCCGAGTAGACATTCTTTTGTTGAAAAATAACTTTCTCCCTCTCATTACTCACGGGCTCTCTCGTGTGAAACAAATACTCACACACACTCTCAGAAGTTTTATGTTTGTCCTTTTGCAGAAGACAAGCGGCTGTAAAACCCTTTCCAGGATCTGCCACTGTGATGAGCACCGTCAGACTTTCCATCCTCTGATCTCCAGGAAGATGAAGTTACATAAAGTCAAAATGAAAATAATACTTAGGTACGTAAGTACGTAGATACGAGAGTACACTTACACAACCAAAGAACTCACAATCAAAACATTGTGTTTAAGTCAGTGAGATTTTACGACAACGCAACGTCCCATGGCATGGCATAACAATTAGATATTTACCTTAAGGATCCTACGTTACTAATTGTCAAGGTATATCACAATCACATCATTTATGAGATCTCTGTATTGAAACTCTATAGTTCTGAGTCTAGAATTAAAAACCAAGAAAACAAAGACTTACATTTTCAGGCTTTGAATGCTTTTGCGATAAACAGGCTTCAAACTTCATCCTTATTCTTCCACGATTCCAAGTTTCAGGCATACAAGAAATTAGAGCTGAGATGAGCACACTTATGATTAGGAGATTAGTAGTGTAGATAAACGAACTAAGCCAGTCTTTTTCATGGATGGCAAGAAAAATGTAGAATAGCTGCTAAATCCCATGTAGAAATGCGATTGTTAAAGAAAATGTCGTAGTTTTAATAAGGAAAGTGTATTTTTAGATGCTAATCATTAAAAAAACGGATAATAAGTATCTATTCCGTCTGTACACTTAAATGAAAGTTAGGAAGAGTTAGGAGGGATTGATCCCAATGTATGTCATAAGCAAAATTATATAGATTACCTGATTTTTAAAAAAAATATTCTCAAAACTATATTTCTATTGAATTAAAGTTGTAACACATAAATTGCTCCAGTTATCTAACTGCTTTCAATGCACTGAAAGATTATATATTTTAATAGGAATATCGTAGTCACAAATGAAATGAAGCGTATTCCTTAGTATGTCCATAGGTAGTAGGCAGATAATAATAATGTCCACAGTTTTTAGGTACCTCGCTTAGTTCTCGTTTGAAATATAAATGTTAAAGGGCAAACGAACTTTTGTTGTAATGAGTTTCTGTTCTAAACTAACGCAAGCAAAACTTGTCTACCGATCTCTGACTAACAATGAAAAAGTGCCATAGTGATGGGGCATATATAATATCTAACCATAACATGTGATGTCAAAGATAAACTGACAAAGTGTTACTAAGCATTATGAAGGGAACTTTGTCAACTGTTGGCGATTTATCTGCTAATTGTTAGCGTTTCCTCTTTCCACGAGTTCCTACCCAGTTTAGCATAACATAATATATTTTATAACATTGTGTATTTAGTAAGTGGGGAAAATTCCTTTTATTTTCTATGCAAAGTAAATACAGATATGATATAGGTAATAGCTTCACATGAGAGCAACGGATATTATCTATTATGATGTATACTAATTAATGTAGGTATATCTATGCAACTAATACTGAGCGGCCTAATTTTCATATTAGTAGATGAACGATAACGATATTTATTTTGGATGATCTGGTAAATTTAACTGTAATTAATAAGGAAAATCCCAGTTGAACTATACAGGAAGTGTCTAGAGTAGATTAAATTGTCAACATCGTAAATATAATAATATTTATGTAATGCGTGCGGTATGTAATATGCAAATAAAGGTGCTAAAAATAAATAGACTGGACAAGGGGCATGATTTCATGTTTTACAAAATGTCACCCACAATAGGTGATTTATTTAATCAATCAGTACTTGTAAAAACTATATACCTACATTGGATGGCACAACTCAATCACCAAATCAAAAAGAATTACATTCGCACATACTATTTACTATAGTATGCGTCTCGTCGTATCAATAAAACGTAAAATAATATGTATTATTCATTTATTATATTATAATTGGTTAGGTATGCTTGTTTTCTTGGGGAAGGGTACGTAGGCATCATCATCATCTCATCATCTGTAGTATATAATATTATGTATTTTGTTTTTGTAAGTGTGAGTGTGTCTGTTCTGTGATTTAATTTCATTTAATCTTATTAATACCTATATACATACATAGATATTATATAGGTATATAGGCTTGTAGGCTGCATGTATCTGTTCTCAGTACTAATCACTGTATCTCTATGTCATTTCATATTATTTCCTTTACTTACGTTACGATACGTTACCTTATTTAAGTAACACACATACATCGACTAATTTTACACAATAATAAAGTTATCAATACTTATTAGATTCGCACTACCACGAGGTTGCTATAATATAACTTAGAACTAACGTATTTAGGTCTGGTAATTTATTATTTATTATTATCTGTATAGTATATGTAGGCATTTCTTTTAGTATAAACTTAAATTCGCATACCTAATTACATTTTACATTATAGATACACATCATACTTATCTAAATAAGAAAATCAATATATTATGTAAATACAGTATACATACACATGGAATTTACAATTAAATTACATTTGATCTATTCTACTTAATTTACATTACACTATTATCCACAACGTTTTTAACTAGTTACCTTACCTACTTATTCTATATAATACAGTATACTAATACGAGCTAACTAATTTGTTAGAATTACAATACGAACGTCTTTCTCTAATTACCTTTTCATACCATCGCAAAATATTTAATTACTATATATATATTTGACATCAGGATTTACTGCATATTTGTCTACGGTTATTTCTATGTATACGCCATACGCTATCAATTAATATATAAAACAAATAAATGTGAGTGAACTTATTTGAGGTCCGGGTGCATAAAATACTGATAAAGAGTTTACAACAGATGTAATCTAATGTAGTAACATGTATGTAAATAATATAACATATAAGATACAAATACCTACATACAAATTATATACTGATATATGTACATATTATTTTACCTACAGTCAGCATAATATTAAATTGCATTTTAATTACATACATACGCTAAATCCTCATATTTAATAATAATGCGCAGTGAAAACTAACATTAAATAGTAGTCCATATTCTCCATATCCGTTAAATACCTAGCGCAATTCAATACTATCCCACGAAAATTATATATAGCAATGCAAAATACATATTACGTAGGTACACACATAAAATATGTGTTATGTATTGCTATAAATAGATTTACCACACACATACAAACACCATGTAACACAATTCGTTAATTAACCACTATTAGTCATATCAGGAGCACGTTAAAGTTAAAGAACAAAGTCAATAATACCGACATACGGACAAAACAAAGCAAAGAGAATCAAAATCATATCATGAAATGATTTTCGCCCTGCCAAACAAATCAACAATACATACATAACCTAACGTAAGCAAATATATACCTTGCCTTGCATACCCACCACTTTTACTACCATTATTTACCTACCTGTAAGTCAACTGTGTATTTAAACACACCGTAATCAATGTAGAACTTTACCTATTAATTATGCAATGCTAACTACCTATGTACTGCAGAGGACTATAGAAAGCTCAAGTGGTTTCTGATGAATCCATATCCATATTCTGTTATAAACTTAAATATATTGCAGAGCAATACATCAAAGTTGTATAAATAAGTATTACGTTGTAAAACATTTTGCCTATGCTGTCTACTATTATATAAGGAATATTATTACAAATGCACAGTACACGCGTTAATACTTAATAACACAACGTGTATTTAAATGTCCTTTGACATTTCATATTAAATAACATGCAATTTGCTTGGAAATGTGAAGTTAAGATTAGAACACTGTATAGTAGTGGATTGGAGAGCAGAGCAGAATAAAACAATAGAAATATAACATAGCTAATAATAATAATGCTTATGATTAGTTATGACTTTATGTTATATATTTATATAGCATGATAATTATTGCGTTCTGTGTTTTATTTGTATTTTATATAATATGCGAAACGAAACCATAGGCCAGGCCAGTGCCAGGACTAGGATAATCCCTATTCATTCCCAATCTGTGTTAGCTACTTGAGTGAAGTGTGTTTTGTTGCATATTGCATATTGTGGCATGAACATAACATAACACAGTTCAGAGAAGTGGGTAATTAATCCTTTGCCCGACTGGAATACATTGGATAAAATAATAACTATAATCATTTCATTAGCACAGTCTAGCAGAGCACATGCATCTTACATAAATCAACCTCTTTTCACGCTAGCCGTGCCATATACACCAGACCAAACCAAACCACGTAATAAATATGTAGTCAAAGTAGGAAAATAATTATGTTGTGAAACATAACAGGTAGACATAGACAGGCTCCTCCAATCCAGTTTTCCAGTTCAAAGAAAACAACTCTTATATTGCAATTCACACAGAAATAATTATTCTAAAAATATGTACTGGAAATGAGAAAAACAATTTGCGAAAATGTGCACAACTAAACCTCAAATTGCACATGTAGTGATAATATATACTTTAATTTGCAATATAATGCACAAAATCCTACATAGAAGCTTACCATAAAGAAAGTACTATAAAGACAGAACCTTTTAATTGAGAGCTTACGTATGCACGTGTAATATATAATATTTATTGCATGGACAATTTGAAATTCCAAATTTACTACATAGTTCAGAGTTTTTCTTGTTCAGATTGTTCAATTTTTTCCCTTCTGTCTAATTAAATTGTGCCAAATATGTCATGTTTTGAAGAAAACTTAAAATATAAGTTATATAAGGATGAAATGCCATGTAATATTGCAAAATAGTTTAGCAAAGTAAAATAAGTTAGAGTTCGTCAACAAAACTGTATAAGAAAAACAACGGAGGTACTAGGTAGGTACTTTACTTAGGTAGATATCTATGCATTCATTTACGACGCAAATCAAATTATAAATTAATTAGCCCTACAAAATGTTAAGATACAAAGTAGCGTAATAAAACAAAACACTGTTTATTAATTTATGAGATGGGATGTTTGAGAAGGCAGGACAGAAGGTAAGTTATAGTAATGCGGTTTTATTTCATGTACATATATGGGTGGAAAATGAAGCTGTACAAGTTAAGGCCTATCCTGCTCCTGTCCTGTGCTGATCCTGTTATATTGCTAAGTAGTTGCAAATCCTAAATAGGACAATTAACATTCTCATTCTTATTATGCCAGAATTGAATTGAATTTCATTGCCTAATAAGCTTAGTTGTATAAGTACTTACGAGCATAAAATGAGTGAGCTAAGTAATAAAATTAAACACTTACACAAATGTTATACATATAATGTACATATCATTTCAGTTGAGACCACATTATTCCACACTCTCCCACACCCGACCTTATTTGAACCAAAAGCAGCTGAGTGAGGTACCTAATATGTACTTTAATTGATTCTTTGTGTTCATAAATCAAAATGTGCTTCCCTTTTCTCATGTATGTCCGTAAAAACTTATAAATTGAAATTGAATTTGTTTGCAACACACAGAACTGATATTGTACGTGAATGAATAGATAAACAAACAGGAATAGTATAAAGAAATTAAATAGCTGTATGCAAATATAAATTAAATTCTCAAATATATCACTTAAAATGTGAACAAAGGATATTGAAATTTCTCAAGAGGTATTATCGAATTTGTTATGCAATTTTCTCATGTCAAAGAGAACTGGAAAATTATCATTAATTTTTCATTGAAAAGCAAAATAGAGTTGAACCCACGCATTCGCTATGTAGCTCAATCCAATCTAAATAATTAAGTGGACGATATATTGACAATTTCCCTACAATGATACTTATCTCTAACTTTCACACAAACAGAGCAATTTAATTCTGATAGAAACAGGACAAAGCAATGATTTAGTCTTTCATCCTACCTAATGTTTCAAATTCGTGGACAATATGTTAAACATTGCGTGCATTGTGGTTGCTCTCATTTGCTGACATGACATGACATGATATAAGTAACACTATAAGTAGGAGGGTTCCTACATGTCGTAATATATACTGATATTTATACTATTAGGCATTCTACTATTAGGAATCACATTATCTGCATTTAGTAAATTGTGTGGCATAAAAAGCTAATCCTGAAGTGAATGTAATAAATCCTTGTTTGCCCCACTTACAATTACCCAATCGGGGTTTGGTTCATTTTGTCTATTTGGAATTTATGACGGAAATCGATTTTCCGCAAAATTGGTCGACGAAAGTTTTTCTTTTCTTGTTTAATCCTTTCTACAGGTGCTTTTCTACAATACCTCATCTAATTTCAATTTCAATTTCTTAAAATGATTTTATTAATACAGATAGGAACTAAATTCCTAAGTACTACATAGTACAGTCGTAAATTTTAAAGAGAATTGTGTCCATATAAAATATCAAGACAGGAAAGGCTGTAAGCATCATATGAGTATTAACGTAAGTGTAACGTACAATATTATAGGCAATGGAAATACACACGTTCCGTTCTTCAACCACAGCACAACAAGTAGGATCTTATTTAATTCAGAAAGAATGGGATGATTATGTGTGTAAATGTGGAGTGTAATCATTATGTCGGCATGTGGAAACGTGGTTCGCCTTAATTATTCATTGCACATACTCACATCGCCTACCTACACATCCTTTCTAACTGCATAATAAAGTGACTATGTAATGCACATAAAATGTGAATGTACATAATGCTACCGCATTCCCAATTCTATCATTCACGTTCACATTTTCACTTGCACTTAAGTAAGTAAGAGCTATATAGAATAACAAATGCCCAAACGTCTCTAACTATAAAGAACACATAATAAAACTTTATATAGGAATCAATTGAATATTTAGAAATCCCAAATTATGTGGTTACTGAGGAATTTATCAATCTTAAATAAATCTCGAGAAAAATTTGCATATCTATTCACTTGTTTTGGTTTCGTGGTGTAAAGTTGTTGAATGTAAATGTAAGTACGTTCATACATACATACTTTAAGAAAAGGTTTCTTTATTCTTTATAAGTCAGAGTAGCGTGGATAATTTCTAGGAATACAAATACAAACTACAAATAAGTAATTTATGCATAAATTCCACTTCCCAACGGTAGAAGGAAAGTAGGTGAAATTAAATAATACTTCTATCCAGCTCGCTTATTTGTTTACATCATCGAAAAATGAATGCGTGCATGGAACTGTGAATTTCTCATTAACACGGTTTTGATCTTATGCATATTATCTGCCTAGGTTTTATCTGTACTCTGTACTGCAATTAAATAGTATGTCATCATCTATAAGGGATGTAGCTTGCGGCAGAAGCAATCTTCCTAACCAGAATTAATTGAAGCCAGGCAGGCCATGCCATGCCAGTTCAAGAAACTAAAGGCGAAGGGATTCCTTTCTTTTGAAGAGCAGTAGAACAAAACAACCGACAACAGAAACACAAGGAAACTCATCTCGTGTAGAATCTCAACGTTTACATTAAGTACCTACACACAATATATATATCATACAACATAAATAAATACTAAAAATAGTAGAATAGAGCTTGATCTTGGTTGGATTGGTTGGTTGGATGACTTTGGCTTGGCTTGGTTTGGCATTCACAACAAAAGAACGGAACTGAGGACAAACACAATATATACTACATCCCATCTCATCCCATACACAGATCTATGTATAATATTTATTTGCTAGAGTGCTTCTACCAATAAATAATTATACTTACTCCTATTATTCTACGTATTTCATGGATATCTACACAATCTACGTAAAGAAGAGTTGTATTTGTATTTGTAGATGTAGAGTAGACTTAAAGACAAGAGAATAGTTCCTCTACTCTTGCTATTGTCTTATGGTGGCTTGGCTTGGCTTGGTTTGGGTTTGGTATGGCGGGTATTTCTCCGCAATTCCCAAAAGACACAGAGGGGATCCCGATTTGAGTAGAGCAGGAACAGGGGTCTGTGCATTTGACTTTATGTATATTAACTTTATGTATAGTAGTAGCACTAGCAGTAGCTAATATCTATTTCCATTGCATTGTTCCAACTTTTATTTACTATTTCCCAAGAAAATTCCCTCCTGCCTGACTTGACTTGGCCTGACTGGCTTGGCTTGGCTCTATTTTCTTCCACCTACCTACCTACTTAGAAAAATTAAAAGTTTTCCATGTGCAATCTACACTCCAGCTCTACTTTTTCTATCCGAATGAAAAACAATGAAAAAAGTATTCAAACTATGACACAAGGTAATTAATTAAAACTTTCCTTTCGCCATATCATACTTGTATAGCAGCTAGTTTAGCTAACAATAAGGATTTCTGCGAGAATGAGAATGTCTGTCTATTTCACAACAACTCTGTAGACTCTGTACTCTTTGTATATTACTGTTATCGCACTGTCGCTGTATTATTAGCAGTAAGCAGTGTCGTAAATATGCACTACCTACTTTTAGCAGCTGGAAAACTGTGTGCTAAGTTTCTAGAGTAACTGACGTGGATTGGATTGGACGTTGTTGTATGTAAATATGCATGACAGGACTATGACTCTCCATAATACAAGCAAATTCAAAGCTAAGCTAAGGTTTGCCAACTAACTAAACTAATGCTAAGTAAGTAAAAGTAAACTGAACCTACTATTACATAGGTACTACATACTAGGTAGTTATGTTACGTACTGATTGCATGACTGAGTTGACTTGGCTAACGGAACTGACAATGAGTAGATTGGGCACAGGAAAAATTTTGCTCACGAATTGAAAACAAACAAGTTGCGTAGGTATAAGTAAACGTATTTACTTATGTGACAGACATATACATAGACAGGAAGGATTGTATATACATATAGTGTGTTTAAGTTGTAAATATCATGCCCATTGGAAATATAAAGGACAATGGGACTAAAATGTAATGTAGCTAGCTGTCTCTGCTCATATGGCAGGAAACAAAAGGGAAATTGACAATAAGTGAAAAGTTGAGCTTATAAGGTTAGCTGTCTCCATGTATGTATTTTTGTATGTATTATAATTTTACTTTTACTTATCATTAGAGGTAGTATTTACAATGTTTGCATGTAAATGTATACAAACATAGCAAGCAACAAAACAAAGAAATGGAAAACATTAGAGTTAAATTATTCTGTAATTGTTTGAAAGAGAAAAATAGTTTTAAAGCTCCCTTTAGCTATCCTCAACTCAGTTCAATGCAGTAGATTGAGTAGAGAAATGTTTTTGTTTTCTAAAATATGAGCTGTGGCCAATCAATAGTCAATTCCTGAAAAAGTTTCTCTCTGAGAGAGAGTACCTGGTTTGGTTTGGTTTGGTTTGACATGAAATGGAAATAGTAAATACAAATAGGTAGCGTGTTAGCTTTGGCTTAGGCCCTGACGTTTCAGGTCGGCGACAACGAGGACAGTCAACACAATTTCTTTTTCTCTAAAAAGACAAGGGAAGAGTTGCTGTAGTGTAATGTGGCTGTGGCCTGGCCCCCGCCAAAGAAAGCAGAGTAGTGAGAAAAGCAAGGCAAACCACGCCAAAACCACATCGCAATACAATACTTTTCCATTTCTTTCCTGATTTCCCGATCCCATTTTACAAGTTTCAATTCCTCTGAGTGTTATTTTCATGTTCACGTTGAGTGAGGCTAGGAAAGGGAAGACTAAGTATTCTGCTCCTCTGCTTCTGCCATGTGAATGTGATATAATATTAGACATATCCACATCCACTCCAGATATCCAATCCAAATCCAAATCCAACCCATTTACCCTTTACTACCGATAGATTCCCAGCAATAATACCTATAGATATGCTACTGTCTGGCTAAGAACTACAAACATCCAATCCACAGAAGATACAATAGAATGCAAGACTAATAAATACTAAAAACTATACTACATTACATACATAACTACTTAGGTATAAGTATAATCATATATTATGTAGTGTATTGTAGTAAGTAGAATAATGGAAGATATCTGTTCTATTATATTGATGTATGTAGTAGTTAGGTAGACAGTAGGTAGTAGGTAGATAGAATGTGGACTACATTTCCACCCTGCATTGCCTGCCTGCCAGGCAAAGGAAGGCAAGGCAGGTACATACTACTATCTGTATTACTTCTGTACATAGAATGTATCCATGTTGTTCCATGAATTTAGGAGCATTCTATACTTATGCCTTTGACTTTCCGGTTGAGTGAACGAGATGAGAAAGGAAGAATAGGCCAAAAGAACAAAAGAAGAACAAATAATACTTACAATACATAAAGAAAGAAAGACACAAAAAACTCAACGAACCAACAAACAGTCAACTCTGACACTGCCTTTCCTTTGGCCAAGATTTCTAGATTTAATGCATCTCTCTTAACTCTTACGGATACATTCCACATGCAACAAGGAGCTTACACAATATAAATACTACGAATATACCTCAGCACTTTGTTTCTTCTTCAATCTTCAATGTAAATATCCTTATTCTATATGAAAATGCAATGCATCTAATTATTTTTATACTTTTATACTTATGTAAGCAAAAAATACATAAAATCTGCATGTCTGGTTAAAACTCATAGAAAATATTATATGCTCGAAGATGGAGCGAGTTTTTATGTGAAATGCTACTGAAATGAAACTACTTCCATATTCCTCAACTTAACTCAACCGACTGCATATAAATACAATACGAGAAGCTATCAATATGCTTTTTCCTATATCTGCCAAACTGCCAACATTACGTTACGTGTCTCTCCATCTCATTTTTTCTTGTGTGCAAAATTCGGAGCAATTCCAAATATAATAATATAATTTTGTATCTACAGTGTACATGGGTAGTCCTGTCCTGTGTAAATAAGTTTCTTTCTCTTTCTGCAGTAGGTAATAGTATTTATTTTTGTATTTAGTCTTTGTACCTGTATTGAATGTAAGTAGTAAGTAGTAAGAATTGAATACAAATAATAATATTGTAATGCAATGCAATGTAACGTAAAGTAAACGCCGAAAGGGTTTCGGATAGTTAGGTAAGTAAGGCAAGGCAAGGTAAGGTAGTCTTAGCATGTAAGTCTATAGGTATATTTGTTTGTTTGTTTGCCAGAGTGTAATAAATAGCTGCACGAAATACTATGGGCTAGTTTTCTTTAGTCAATATAATAGGAGGCAGCAAAGTAAGTAATAGATATCAGATAATAGCAATAATATTAGTTATAAGTATTTATACTCCCAACAAACGAGAAGTATTTATGTATGAATGCGTTCTATCTTCTATAACGTTAACGTTAAGGTAAGTCTTTAGAAAATATATACAATAAGCATTAGTATTAGTAGGCGATATTGATATTGTATGTCGATATTAGTGACTACCCATAATAGAGTATATTAGTTACTTACATTGGAGTTTGTATGTGTGGGCTTAGATATTTCGTTTGTATAGTATTTACTTTAGTCTAGTAATTTCCTTACATTACATAAGTTGAATTTTGACTCACGGTAACATATAATATCCTTTTCCCTTATGCAATTCTCTTTGCTTTCACTCTTTCACTGCTCTGTCTTACTTTCTCCTTCCTCCTAATGTTGAAACTCAACCAAGCAAACAACAGTTCCATTACAAAGCACAAAAATACTCAATACTCACAAGTCTCGGAAGAATCCGTTCGTCACTTTACTCTATTCCACTCACACATGTCAATTATTGATTTCAGGAAAAGTCTTGCTCCTCTTTTCTTCTTTTGCTGACGATTTCACACACATACACACACAAACTCACTACAGTTACAATACAGTACAGAGTACAGCCGAGTAGCAGTAGCGGTGGTAACAGCATTACATTACACGTACAGATCCTTATAGAAATGTGTAATATAGGCTTGAGTCAGGAGTTTGGCCTAAAATAAGTTCTTATCGTAGAGTAGCAGTCAGCAGTAGCAGTAGCAGTAGCACAAATATAAAGACTTTCATGAGCTTGTTGTTTTGCTATGTTGTTATGTTTTGTTGGTTGCATTGCATTGGAGCTGGTCTGGACTGGACTGTAGTTGTAGTTGTATCTGTATGTAGTTTGTAATAATGTAATGCAAGATGTAACTAGAGAGGAGAGACAATGGGATAGCATAGCACACAAGTTCTTTTTCTTTTACAAGAAGAGCTCCATTTCGTTTATTGTAGTTTGTAGTGCAGCTTCGTGTATTTCGTATTTGTATATCTCTGTTTTCCGTATCATATTACTTATAGTTTGTTTTCTAGTACACAGTTATATAATAATATTTTGTAGGTGCCTTGGCTTAGGCTTCGTTTGGCATGGCATGGTATTTGGAACTGGAGTAGGCGTAGTGTAGTGAAAAGTGAAGCACATTTTGGATGTATGGTATACTGTAGTGCATAGTGGAATGGAAATACTAAAAATAAGACACACACACACCGTCCTGCACTTAAGTTGGCCAACCGCAGAGAGATTCGGTTTGGTTTCGTTTGCTTTCTTCCCTACTTTCCTTTGGCCAGACCAGACCACGACCAGGCCAGGCCAGCTAAAGCCCAAGCCATTCAAGTCAGTCAGAGTACATCTGTGTTCTGTTTCTTCCCTTCCATATAATATTATGTGGAGTAAGTAAAGTAGTAAGTAGTACATACAAGAGTAGAAAGTATCTTGGGATATATAAGTATTTGTAGTTTGGAGCATAGGAGAAAGTAGCCGACAGACTAGACGAAGGAAGAAGGCGGCCCGGCGACCGAACCGAGTCTAACAAGTCATGGCTCACTAACAATAAGTGAACAAACGAAGGAAGACGAAAACGAATTTAATATCTAATGTAATGTATTTATGTAGAAAGTGTGTCTCTAGATGCTTTCTTGCTAGTTGGTTTGCTATCCTTGAATCCCAGGCTTGGTTACACTCGGCTCTCGGGTGTGTGTCTACTGTAGCGTGGATAGTAAGTAGATATTATGCCACAGCACACCCAAAACATGATAATATGTACTGGAACTGGAAGAGTTAAGTAAAGTGCTACGTAGTAGGTACCACTACCAGGGCAATGCTACTGACTTGACTGAGTGACTGACGAGATGAGCTGCTTTGGATTTCGTTGGCTGAGAAACTCTTCGGTTCGTTGTTCCTTCTTCCTTTTCTTTATTTGCATGAGTTTCGTTTGAGGGAAGTGAAAGGCTGGAGCTGGAACTGGAACTAGAACTGGAGCTAAGCTATTGTATATTATGCATTGTTGTAAGACGATAATATACGATTATGATAAAAGTTCACTTTTAGTTTCACGTCATCTCACATCGAAATACATTCGCAGCTTTCCCGAGAATATTCCGCTGATGTTGATATATTCATAATGCATACTTTCCTCATGTACGTAGGTAGTAGGTATGGTATGTGTGTGTAGCAAATAGATATGAGCGAATATGTATGTAACGTAAACGTAACGGAACCCAAGTCTGTAGAGTGTATGTAGTAGGTAGTTTTATTAGTGTTACAGAATTATGTAAGTGAACAGCTCGGAAATCAGTTGGGATTTTCTTTGCACTTCTCTCGGACTTTAGAAACATAACTAGCTCTTCCTTGCCTACATCCACTTTAATGCCAAATGCCGCCAGCAAGTTCCCAGACTTCTTCTTCTCACTCTCTTCGAGATATTGTCATCCATCTTCACATAAGGTAGTGGTAGTGCCTACTGCCTACTGCCTACTGTACGCAGCAGAGTATCTGTAGTATGTATGTGGGCCACTTTGCAATAAGTAAGTAGCTATGTAGTATGTACTATCCATTCTCTATGTATGCTCTTTGGAAATTTCTTAAATTCATTCGGAAAACAATTCACAAACACAGAACTGACTTGACTCGACTTTACTTTACTCACTTCACGTTCACCTTATCCGAATCTCATATCCCTTCTCCACAAAACAAAGGAGCAAGCTACTTTTTTACTCTATGTAGTATTACCAGAACGAAGGAGTCACTAGTATTAGTGTCTTGTCCTACATAACATTCCTAAGAGTTTTTCTTAAATTGCACGAGCTCGTGTCTTGTCGTCCAATGGCCATCAATTCGCAGATATAGTGCCAAAGGCTTTGCTCGTGTTAAACGAAATTAATTTTTACGAGTTCTACTATAGCTACCTACACTCTACACATAATATATTTCCTCTACAGCACATTACATAGAGAATTCTTTGGGAATCCATTGTCTACATCTCTAGTATCATATCATATCATGTCTTATCATCTAATATGTACACATTAAGTAAATACAGATATTATCAATCATTGTTTTCTTTTTAGAAAGTACACGTACGGATCACCAGACCACCACAACAATATAGTTTGTATTTGGATGAATCTATATAAGTAATATGTATCAATATGTTTGTATAGTTTAATCAGGAATTCTATTATTTATTTCCTAAATACTCTTCATCAAATCAAATCAAGTTAGTGGAACTGTAACTGTAACTGTTAGTCTAACCACTTAATTAGATACTCTTTAATCTACTTTACTACAATATTTTATCTTATATCTAGTATACTAGAATAATAATACAAATACTTTATTTAATTAGCTACACTGTAAATAGTTAATGGATTGAATTCGATTGGTTATGTACGCGCGAACAGTATAATATAGTTATAGTTACAGTACAGATACAGACTGAGAAAAATCAAAAATACAAAAAACAAAACTAAGTAATTGATTGAGAACAAGTCAGTCTACTATGTAAAGATTCTTCATCTTGTACTTTTGTACTACAGTGGGGTGGTTTCGTTTGGCTTTCGTTGTGGTTTCCTTCTTCATTGTACAATTACAGTACAGTGATATATTTATACTCTTTTCATTTATTTAATTGCTTGCATCACAGCATAGCTACAGATAGCTGAGAAAAGCCATGATTCCATAGCTGATCCTGAATGAATTGCCTTATTTCCTAGAGCGTTTATTTTATAGTCACCGCAACGTACGCAGCATAGTTGCTATAGATAGAAGAAAATTCCACACTCCATTCCATACCCCACTGTAATAATAAGTATTAGCATTACCTTGTTATTACATAGGTATTTATGTAGTATGTGTGGATCTGTAGTAAATAGTATAGTCTGTAGGTAGGTATGTATTTAGTTACACAATAATAATTATACTTACCTAGTATTTGTAGAGAATAGTAATATTGTATCTGGGAACATTGCATTGTACATATTTAGTATATTATGCAACGTATATTTTCTGTATCATTCAAATCTTTCTGTAGTATATATATATATATATATAGTAATACAAGTTCCTTACAACATAAATCTTGGATCTATATGTACATATACACTATATACATTGGTATAATGTAATATAAGGTAATAATCTAGATTATAGTTAGGTGCGCACGTTGTATGTATGTATGTAATGTATGTATGTATCTTAAGACTGAGACTCCTCTGGAAATTCTGTATTTAACCTTAACTTAAATGACTGACTATCTGTCTACGAATGTAGTGTAACGTACGTACGTGGCTCTATCTAATCTATTTTATCTTCTGCGTCTATACGTTGTAGGTATTATGTATTTTGTATGTATTTATCTCGGCTAAAGAGTAGAATAGTATCTATAGATTAGTTATCCTTAGTTATCCACTAGTACTAAACCATATGAACGTTCTGTAGAATATGTTCGTCGGGATGTAAGCCTTTTAAGGAAACATGATGATGGTCTGATGGCGTTCGATGCCTTGTCGTGTAGTGTTGTTGTAATAGCTGAGGCTGCTGACTCCGATTCAGAAGCGGGTTCGCGGCTTCCCCTCCTCCTTGCAACATTTCCACTTTTCTACCCTTCGTCCCATGCATGTGATGATGGTGATGGTAGTGGGACAACCCTCGTGGCTGCAAGCAAAAATAACACAAACATTCCCTATTATTTAGAGAGCTAAACCGACATTTAACCGCACACTAAATCTTTCTCCTCTTTTTCATCCTATTAGGCTAATATATGTACTACCACTACCACTACCGCTATTTACTAACTAAACCAATAAACTATAAATACTTTTAAATAAATAGGCATTGGGAAACTGAAACTATAAATAAAATGCCGTAAATGTATGTACGTACGTAGAAAAAGAAAATGGGATTTTACATACCTGTTGACCGTAAAGACTTCTATGGTAAAGATCGACATCGTGAGGATAAAGGTGACCCTCATCTTCTGAAAGGTCTGACACGGATGCTCGTGGGGACATTGGCTTCTCAATCTCTTCGTAGACGGGGTCACTCCGATGGAAGCCCACACTTCGAATGTCAGAATAACTACTACCTCTCGTCCAACTTCCGTCAACGACTCCTCCAACTACTCCTTTACTGTACAAACCTAGAATAGCTGCATCTCCTATGTACCTGTGGCCGGAAACTCCACCTGATAGTTATATAGAGCAACACAACACAACAACACATGAGAAAACAAATAAAAACAAACCAATAAAGACGTGTAAATTCAGAGTGTGCCATGTCATGCCATGGCCATGCGATGTGGTGCCATGCCATGCCACGACATGATATGATATAACATGACAACACAAGACAGGTTAAGATGACAGCCACAACTCTTCTACAAAATAAATCCATCGCATGGAAAGAGAATCCTTAAAAAGATGACATGACAGCCCGACTCAAGTCACTCGCTAAATTTATTATGTTCTTCCCTCCCTCGCCATCGCCAACACTACACAACATGGCAAGGGAATCCAAGAACGCAAGGAAGAAAGCAACTAACTTAACTGGCTACTAAAAGATAGACACAATATGATGATATACCAACACAACACTTACTGACTTACTTACTGCACATATAGAATATAGACTACACAATATTATTTACATGCCGTCTGGACTGACATGACATGACATGGCAGGTCCATATAAAATGTTACTATTTATTTAAGTAACTAAATAAAAGCTAATATTATACTTCTTTTAGTGGATACCATGTATTTGCTTTGGTGAAAAGTGAGTGAGTGGGTAAGCAAGTAAGTGTATCATCATTTCATATCATATCACAGAAAAGAAAGTGGTCTGCTGAAGAGATATTACATATAGAGAGGAAAATTGTAGGTAAAAGTCGAGTTTAGAGATAGTAGATAGTGACATACCGGGTGATGGCTGAATGCCCACAGCTGCTAGCTGCTTAGCGTAAATGCCTTCATGATTCCTCATGTCAACTGGTTGTCGACTTAAGGTAAGGAGACGTGAGCCATCAACTACTCCTCTTTGCTGAGCTAAATGATTATTGTGACAAGCTTCGACTACGCCGGCACTCTGTACAGAATTGCCGCCTGGGCCGCCCTGCAACTGCTGCTGTGAATGCGTAGACATTTCAGTGTCACTATTATCCGAGCTCTTCCCACAATCACATAGCTTAGAAATCATCTGCAATGCCATTAAACAAGTTGCCACCATTAATTAAACCGGTACGAGTCCATTCCCTCATTAAGTAAGTAATTAATTACATCTGCTCCAGATTTTTATAAACAAAATTTAAGCTACAAAAAAACAAGTAGATCAATAGCACCGCTCGCTCGCTTGATAACAAGAATTTTATACGCCCACGCAATATATGCACGTTAATTAGTCTATTTATCTACGTTATATAAGATAATAAAAAAGTACTTACATCTTCGGATTTTAAACAGTGGAATATAAGAATAGCGATGCCCTGAAGGGCAAGACTGAGGCTAGCGGAATAAGATAGGGGAGGGGAGTCTGACTCCAAATCGAGCAATCTAAGCGTCCATGACAAAGTCATAAAAATGAGGATTAACAAGCTCCCACGTAGCCAAGTCCTGAAAACAACAAAAGAGAAATGAACATCGTCACATATAAGAATTATAACGATAAATTTAGAACACTCCTTTCCAACATGCATGCTGGATGCTGGTGATCAACATCATTACACTAGATTTCAGTTCTTTACTCCCACAGCACTCAATTTTGTCTCATCAACAATTTCAATCGAGTTGAATTTAAATCGTTGACTCGAGTCGATTGAGCTTAAGTAAATAATAGTTGAACTAATGAATGAGTCGCGGAGTTAACAAAGGAGAACATTAATTAGCAAATGATTTATTCACAGTTTAGATACTCAGCTCTTAGTTTTACTTTCCAAAGTTATGTAGGCAGGCAGTAAAGTCAACTCGTCAGTTAAATACTGACTTGACTTGTCTGGTGATGCAATATACAATATATTTATAAACTACAAAGAGAGCAGAATTGTACTAAAGATAAGTACTTACCCTGCGTAGGTGTAAAGAGCCTTGTCATCATTAGGCTTCTTAGGCATCGCCGACAGCAGCCCACAGACTTTATAGGAAGTGTACACTAGAACGGCAGCAGTAGCCTGGAAAATAATAAAATTAAGATTTCTCATTGGAAATAGCAAGCTAAGGAGTGTAGAAAGGGAACGTTGAACATTTTCTGGAATTGGAAACATAGTAGAGAATTTGAGTTGAGTTGAGTAAGTAGAATTAACTTGAGCCAACATCCAAGAGTTTCCAGAATCTTGCTACACATACTACACATAATATTTAAGTTGACTTGACTTTCCTTTGGCTTCGGCTTCACAATCCTCAACTACGTCAAAGTCAAAGCCATTTAAGTAACTAAAGTAAGTAGTACTAAAACTAAAACATCAAGGTGAGTCAGCTAAGGTATGTAAAATGTAAAAGGTACACTGAGAAAAGGTAACCAAAATAAACCTGTAGTTACATACATACGAATTACGTTATTTTAGTAAACGCCAGCTCGATTGCATTGCATTGGCACGATTATCCACATATCCTCCCATCACACCATAAACTGAGCCTTTTAGCTTTTACTTTAGTTCACTATATAATCGCAGCTTACATACAGATATGTACTCTTCATATGCAGTACGTAAAAGTAGTGTCAAGACAAGTCAACTCAACTCAACTTACTCCAACTTTTTTCCGTCGATTAAATTTCAACGTGATCGGATGGCGGGCGGGTGCGGGTGGTTTGTGAATGTCAGTTTTACTAGCTGTAGACGATAGACACACATTCCCACACACACTTCACACGCATTAAGGTAGGTACATTACATGTATATGCTATAAGGATACTAAGAAGGAGGACAAAGTTCAAGGGGATATATATTTAATATGATTATATGAAGTTTCTTACGAGAGCAACGACAACGGCCGGACCAACGAAACATAAGAGAGCGAAGCTTGTCTGAATCCAACAGTACTTTTCACTACGGTAGCTTCTGGGATCCAGAAGGAAGGACAAGAGAACGACTATTGCTGGAGACCCATACGAGACGCCATAATACCACAGTTGACGAGATAATCCATTCTCGGCTGCCTCCACCACAATCAGATGCAGATGGAAGCCTGTGTAATTCCATCCATTCCCAAAAAGTCAGTTCGATCCTCTTATCATAAAAGCTGATTTACGAGACAGAGCTCACAGTCTCACTCATTTCTGCTCAAAGCACACCAAACTTACCCAAAGCCTTTCCCCTTTTATATATTTTACAACTACAAGGCTATGTATTTCCACTTACACTTACGCTTACCCTACTTTTACTTACTTCTCTAATATAATATCCAGTATAAATGTGTACTTACATTTCCTGCTCAGACATCACATCCTCATCTTATTCCCTTATTAGTTAAACTTACATTGCAATTCAATACCTGTACTTGTTCACATCAACAGTAGTAATGCGTATACACCTCCGTATACATTCCTATCATAAGTACAAGTGTGATCTGTATATTTATATGTATATGTAGTACCTAGTCTAAATACTAAAGGAATGTCCAAGTCTGCAGGAGAGGTTCAACTCAATCCATATTCTATCCATGCATCTCATGACTATGACATTGACGGAACTATTATTACTATCCACATCAACATTACTATTACCATAAACATTATATCGTTAGTTAGTGTACATACTTTTATGTATCAGTAGTAGCTACTACATACTGTATATACTTATAAACTACCTATGAAAATATCAAAGTACCTATATCAAGTGTACATATATTTATACCCTACATTATTACATAGGTGACTGAGTGACATGCTAGAAATAAAATGCCTAAGTATCCATTCTATAAGGTAAGTAGTTGTAACTTAACTGTTATGCTATTCTACACGATTCTGTAACTGTTACTACTGCCATTAGGAGTAAACTGACTGATTGTGAGTGAATGAGTGAAAAAGAACCAAACGACTTCTACCACTGCTGCTACCTTTTATTTTAAGAGTCTACGTCTACATACAGCCTAACTACTACTTTCTTTCTAGAGTATATGTAACAGACGACATGACAGAGTCACCGAAATGCGAATATCTGCAAGTAGGTGCGTTACTATTGCTACTTTTACTTTTACTTTTACCTGGTCTGATCTAGTTTCATGCTTCTCGTTTGACTTTCCCTTAGTCATTCAAAGTTCGTTCGTAGACTTGTTCAAGTTCTATTATTACCCATTTTCTACTTTTCTCCAAGTGCTCTGCTCACTTACATACACACTTACTACTTATTAATAAAGATGTAAGTATAAAGTGACTAGACATATAAATTCTAGAGTTTCTAGTACGTCATTACATTAGTACAGTTTTATTAGTACCTACTACATACCTCCATATTCCTATTATATGTAACATATAACTAATATTACGGTTATGTTATGGCATCAACTATGGCTTTTTGGCTTCACTACTGCTACTACATATCCATAGTACATATATACTCTATAATTTTATTTTAGTGAGCGAGTGAGACTGAATTTTCTGTTTTATAAACCAAAAACCAACCAACTTACTTTTACTTACATACGTATATACTTATACTTGTACTTATATTACACAAAATGTGTATACAGATAGATACATTATTTTATATAATTATAATTGCTTAGATAATTGTCGCTGTATATGTATACTGCATAGAAGTTGGTTGGGTTTAAGTTTGCGTACTTATATTTATATAGTACTTAAGTTAAGAAGAGAGAGAGACAGAAATAGCCCAGTGAGTACTTAAGTTGAGTGTACTACTGTAGATCTGTATAAAGAACTTACCATGTAGGAAGAGCCACAATATTGCAGCTAATGCAAAGTAGTGCATAAGTATTGCAATGGTCGTACACCCCAAGGGCTTCTGTGTCTGATGAATTCCCAACACGAAAATAATTTCTCCGATCAGCATGCAGAGAAACAAGTTCTTCAGTATCATCGTCTGGAATACCTACGAGGGAGAGAAGACAAGAGAACCAAATCCCCAATTAACTACTTTCCCTCTGACTTTCATACCAACTAACTAACATAGTAGCTACTTACTATGATTAGATATTATATTATGACAGTCCTTATGCCTTCCTCGCACATTTTATATAATATAACATTATAAGTTAAGTAAGTAGGTATTTCTGCATGTAAAATGTAATATTAGTTACTGTCCTCGTCTGGCTCGTCTGGCGTGGCATTTCCTTTTGTCTTTTTATGTATAGCTTAAGGCTGGCAGAGGACAGTTAGTAATTCTGTCTGAACTGAATTTATTTTTTACATGAGGATGACGATAGGATCCCCAATTGAATAGAATTATATATTTGTAAGTATGTGTTCCTTCTCGGGGGAACACTCATCAACATTGTAGCTAGTTTTAGCTACATAGCTACTGACAAATCTATGTAGTATGTGAAATAAAATATGAGTTCAGTTCAGTTCAGTCCACGCCAGGAGAGTATTTATGTGAATGTATGTGCGTTGGTATTACAAATAGCAGTAGGTATAGTAGTACATACTTCTTAAAGAGACATTATGTAAGCACTAATAGATACACGTAGTAAATAGTACATAAGTAAGTAACTACTTATGTTATGTCTTTGTGAGAGGAAGGCATAATTCATGTGTAGCAACATTATCATCCTAATAGTAACAAAGTAGAAATTATATTGCTGACTCTCACGTCAGTCTTCCCACTTACTTTGCCATGTATGCAAAAATGAGTTATGATTAATGTGAAGACAAGGCACAGAATAACCACAGCAGAGCCAACGTACATTACAACCTGCGAACAAAACAAGTCAAATAATTCATTTAGTCCTCATTAATTCTAAATACACCGCAACATGACTCCTTTCCTACATAGACAAAGACCTAATACCTATTACAGGCAAATGCAACAACAAAAACACCAGTAAACAATCACCGACCGAATACCACTCATTCCCATTCTACTAAATATTATTATGACGATATAAATTCCATATCGGTGCTCCATGTTCCTCCGTTTTCACAAAACATTGCTACGTTACCTATATACATAGCAAAATAACTAAAGAAACATAAACATAACATAACGTAGTACAATAACACAACACACAACTTAATTTATTTCATGTGTTGCTGTTGCCCTTGCTAGATGGTTTGGTTTGGTTTGGATGGAGATTGAGGCAACGATCTGTTAGAGTTCTCCTCTCCTTTCTAAATTAGTGCTAACTAATGCATTGAGTTATGTTCACTTTCATAATAGATATACCAAATAAATATTACTTGGTAGTGGTAGTGGGTATACTTATATCATATATATGTACTATGTACATATAGGGATAACGTATTTAAGCACTCCTGTCCTGTAGTGTAAGTGTAGGTAGTAGGTAGTGCAGTATTTACAAATTTACAATCTGGTATGGTATTCCAGAGATTAAGAGATAAAGACAAGAAATAAATCTGTCATTTGCCACGCGTCATTTAAAATGGACTGCACACCGTAGAATAGAATAACACAAATGCACAGCACACACACAGTTGTATTTACAATCATTCTACTGTATCTACATACTTACTATGTACTACGTCACTTGAATCCTTTCTTTCTCGAATGTTTATTCTATTTATATTGTACTTACGTAGAATTGTCATAGGATTACATAATAATCATATGTAATGAACTAACAATAAGCACGGTCTCAGTTCTAAGCTTGAATTCGCATCTACAAAAGAGGGAATGAACTGTTGTGTGCATTAGGTACATATTTTACCGAAGGAAACCACTACACTCCCTAATGTATACCTAAAGTTAACTAACTTAAGCAAAGCAATAGGTAATCATCAACTGCAGACATAACTATAAAGCTAATGGTACAAAAATGCGAAATGTAAATAGTAAAACCAAAAAAAAAATCTACTGGATGCTATTCAAATGCAACCATCCATTACATCTTTACATTTAATCCACACAGTGTGTTTGGTTTGCAGTCTGCGATAATGCAACAGCTAGACAGATGAATGCTAAGGTATTCGTAGTTATATGAACTATTATAATTTAGGTATGCATTTAAATTATTCTTATTGTGTTACAATAAGTATATCCGCACTTTAACAATAAGAAAAATGAATATGCAGTTATAATTAATGCATTATATTATGTATGATGCACAGATTAGCATACATATGTAGGTAGGGAGTAAGTAAGTAGGTATCTATAAAGATAAGTAATATTAAAATTAACTTCAGAGTCAGTTGCGTTGCATTCATATGGAGTGTTGCAAAGTTGGTTGATTAAAAGTACATATATAGATAAAGCAAATGCATTTTGGCGTACCTGTAATATTTGTGGTGTGGGGAGATGTTTGGGTGGTGGTTGGAGGTCCATCAGGATTGCAAAATTAGTTAAATGCGTGCATTGACACATAGTATGTGTCCGATTCGTCTTAACCACACGGCACCCTTCCTCCGACCATTTACTGCACAACACAAGTACATACATGTAAGTAAATTCATTAATTTTCCCACTCCTTCCCTTAAATCTTAATACTAATTTAGAACGATGATGTAAATTGTTGGATGGAAAGAGTAATAGGAATATACACATTGTAAGTATAAGGATGACACTATGGACAAATTGAACAATCGTCTAGAGGCAAGTCAAATCCAAGTATAGAGAAATAGAAATTAGGCAGGGAGCCCAATTAAGTTTCAGACAGATAGGCCAAGCCAGGCCAGGCCACTCAAATCATACATACAAACAAGGCAATGCAATATGCAATGCATAGCCAAAAGATAGAATATCCATTCTAGAACTGAAGGGAAACAGACTGATGAGACAGAACGCAGAAAATAATCTAACAATTAGTCACGAAATCGAGTTTGTCTCATTCCATCTCTCAAGAGAGAAACTCTTCATTATATTATGACAAACAAAATATGACAATGATTATACAGATAAAATTATGAGAATTTAATTTATCTCTAGCTATGGCGCATAGATATTAGTTTGCTCATCAGTCAGTCTCCTTCAGTCGGCCTTCTATAGCTTTACCTATGGTGGGGCATCTCTCCCTGTCCCTATACTTTTATTTTGCTTAGTCTTGTCTTCTACGTAGTATGAAGTACAAATTAGCTCTGACTTATTATTATTAATGTACATACACATTTAAAATAAAACGAAATATTCATTAGTATTAAGCAAGATGGAAACTATAGCTTATAGACGTTACATAATAATGTGAATAGATTAATGAGGGTAAATACTAAATACAAATACACTTAAATGCTAAATACACTGTAAACAAAGAAAATGAGGAACAAAGGGGAAGAATGTAGTCTTTAGTGGACTGGACTGGGGAGGAGGCAGAAAGGTATACGAGAGAAACAAAAGAGATTGCACAGTCAGACAAAGACAGGAGAGTAAATCAGTAATTATAAATGTATAGTTGAACGAGCATTAAATATAAAAAATTAATAATTTGTATTATGCAGTAGGTACTAAGTACTAATAAAGTAAAATGTTTGAAGGGAGGAAGAAGAAGCAATATGTATTTATGTAGCAAAGCAAGGAAGTAATTAATTTACGTTAGGCCTATTAGATTCTTTTCAATTCACTCGAGTGAACTGACTGAGGACTGCAGTGGATTGAATTGAATTGAATTGACTTACTCTTGAGTGTAGTCCCAGAAGACGCACTGAGGATTGCTCACATTGTCGAGCCACAAGTGACGAAGTGTCAACTGAACGGGTAACGCTAATTGGATGTGTCTTCCTTGATTCAATGAGGCTGAAATGACACGGGAATTAACTAGTTTTCTGATTTGGCTTCCTCCTTCTCCTTTGTTGGGCCCTATGGGCTGAAGAACCTGCAAGTGTGATAGACATTTTTAGTTTTATTTTCTTTCATATACCGTAAGTAGTAAGTATTTAGTATTAAGTATTAAGAAGTCTTAGAATCTACTTAGTAAATAAAAGGACAATATCTCATAGAATAGAGAAGAAAGCCAATTTAGCACTTATTTACGTACGTAATAGTAATATGTATTATACTGATGGGATGTGATCATGTCTTGTCTATAGGTATTAACTTATTAGTCACAGACAACTGTCTACACACACTACCTACTTACTTTTACAAGTTATAATATCAGTATGTATCTACTATGTGCATAAATACTCGGTCTTCCTATATAAAATATTATTACAGTGAATAGATAGGTAAGCTAAGTACATAATAATATATTATGATAGCATGCATCCCAAAGTAGGTAACTCATCTTTAAATTAAATAATACGACACAATATGAAATGTAATGGCTAATTTTAATAACCTGCCTCATCAATCATCATAATATGCCTAGTGTAGTGTGCATTGTATTTAGCAACCTGTGCAATATATTATGGGCCATTTAAGAAACTATAAAAACGGCAAATGATATGGTGAATTAGTCAACGTATATAAAAACTCTCTAATTCAGCAGTAAATAATGGTACCTAAATAAATGTATGTCTCCAGACCAAATCAATCCAGCCCAGTGTAAGTGTAATACTAAATACTATGCCTTGCATAGTAAAAAGTCTTGTTTGTGTTTTTGTTAAAGTAAATCCTTCGGTTCAAACTCTAGAAATTATTTTGAACTAAAAGGTAGGGCATTATGCTACGTTAAGTAGAAGTAAAAGTTTTCGCTCAATAATGGACGCTTGCAATATTTAGGGAATATAGGAATATACTTTACATTATGTGCACTGGGTTTTGTAGGCTAGTGTTAGCTGTACAAGAGTACAGTACAACGACAACCCCTTCAAAATCCACTCTGCACTTTTTTGCAAGAGTTCGTTTCAATTACTTATTTAACAGTCAACTTCAACTCTACAGTCTAGAAAAGTTACTTACTGAATAAAAGAAGGGAAAATGGGAACAGAATAACAAATTAATAGAATCGCAATATTTGCCGTGGAGCAAAATAAAAACGGGTATTACAGTGACATAAATAGAAACTGACAATAAACTATGCAAGGATGACTAAGAAATAAGGAAGCACTAATACTCTACTTTAAGCTGCCTTAAGAAACACACGAAATGTAAATGTAGATATTATATTGCTATTATGTACATATACTTACTGAACTACAACTGTATTATCTGTCATTTATCCAACAGCCAAGTACGATCGAATAAGGTTGCATGGAATATTTATTTGCAAATGGCAAAAGATATTTGCAAACTTCTCAATTACCCTAAAGTAGTTTTTAACTATAATATGCTAAAGAGAAAAGAGTTTCCCTGCATTTCTAACTTATCTATCCAAATGTACACCAATAATTTAGGTATTTATTACGGTTTACAGAGTATATAGCAGAATCTCAAATGTCAAACTACGCCAATTTCTTTCGCAACAAAATACTGGATACTATTTACGAAATTTTGTTTTTCTTCTTTGGTCGTTTATACACAACTTTATTTTTTCTATTTTTATGTCGTAACATTTTATGTCTAAGTGATTGATGATTAATATTATTAATCGAAGTGATTAATATTATGAAGTATTTATGAATGTTTTAGTTTCATTTTTGCTCTGGGCATGTAATTGTACAGATTTTCTGTACAATAGATAAAACACAGGTACAGTACTTAAAAATATACTTATGTACGTGGGCTTAATGTCATAGTAATAAGTGCTAATTAGTACGAAGTTTACAGTTCTGTACGCATACAACTTGTACATTTCCTTTTCTGATATAGCCTGAGGGTTAGTCTAGTCTCCAGCAATTTCTCGGTGATACACTAGAAAAAGTACTTAATGCACTATTACCCTTACTGTATTACATATTTAATGTAACCGTACTTAAAGAAATTAACAAAATTAAGTCAAGAATCTTAGTGTTTTGAGAAAACGTCTATAATTAGAAATAATTACTTATATGTCTTTGCAGAATGGTATTACAATTTGCAATAGGTTACCACATTTGACCTACTGGTAAACGGGCGCAGAAATTGAACAGCATTCAGTTAACTATATGTACTAGTAGAACTGTCCATTCGCCTGAGCTTACTAAAGAACTAAAGACTACAGTAGAAACGGAATTGAACGGAGTCGCAGAAAAAGTTTGACAATTTTGCAATATAGTGTGCCACCGTCTTTTCAGTTGAGAACGCTCTAATTTTCGCCAAAAGTAGGCCTAAAGGCGGTTGCGGTTCTCGTCCATATAATCTTTACTCGTTGTCATTATAAATGAGCTACTTACCTATAGGAACATTATATACCAAGATGTCTTTTTCCTATCTATTATATGTGCCTCTTATTGTTTAGAGACATCCTTACTTTACGTGTAAAGTTAAATATAGTAGGAACAAGAGCATTCTATCCTACTCTATATATTCGTCATCCTCAAAATGGATTATATATTAGCGGATCTTACTCAGAGTAGAAGGAGTCGACGGACTCTGCTGTTCGGTTGCTAATGCTAAGTAATAATAGGAAAGCTATTTAGTTCTTTAGCTCTTCTACTAGTTTAACACACGAGTTTGAGGAAAAGCACTAAATATCCTTTAGTGAGCTGGACACCACTAGTGTCATTAGTCTAACTGTCAAGGAAATAAGTAAGTAGGTAACATATCCAACACACTATACATAGAACTATTTAACAGCTAACTCTTTGGTCATCAACGGAGTGGCAGTCAGTCTTTGTGTGTCAGTATGTGATATATCCAAGTACTATTATATACGTAGTACCACGACTGCTAATATATAATCTAAGGTAATGCATATCTACTGTCTACATACTATACAGTTATTTAGCTAGGTAATTTAATACTTTCGTTACGGAGTGTTATGGTGTACTGTACTGTACATGTATTTTTCCATCTTACACGGGATATACTAGAAACTGAACTAAACTAGAGATAAATAGTAGATTGGACTGGCTGGGTCGGGACTGGAGTTGAGGTCAGCCCATAGTCATGAGTTGCTTAACTGGAGACAGAGTGCCTCCAGTCAGTTTTTACGTCGGCTAAGACAACTATAAGCCATAAAGTGCCGGATCTTCAACGTTCAACTACTATATACACACTAACAGATATATTTGATATATGCAGACTTTTTTAATATATTATACTGGTGTTAGTGTTAGTGTATGTAGATGCATAAAGGTATGGAATATAGTTATGTAATACAAGTAGGTATGCAGTAGACAAAAACTAAAGTGAGTTTAGTAACTGTGTGAGTGAGTGAGTGAGGTGAAGAAGAGAAAAGAACGAAATGAAGTGAAATGAATTCAAGTCAACTTACATGTTCTAGGTTGTTGTAGGCGAAGCAAACGAGTCTGACAAGTCCACCATCACTGTTCTCGCGAAGTGCCTCCGCCGGCATGGTTAATACATCACCATTCCGACCCCAATGATCTGAGGATTCTGATGGGAAATTGATTTCACGAACGTTGTTCGCCTCAATGGCATAAATCGTCGTTACTGCACCAAAAACAAAGAAAATAGAGCCGTTGATTGAGATTGATATCTTGGGAACTTTATCAAGGCGAGAGAAACATTCGTCCAGTCTAGTCCAGTCCAGTCCAGCTCACTGGACAAGACTAGACAAGACAGGGACACAATCATAGACAAAGAACATTGAACACTCTGCTACTGCTCTTTTTATACTCTCTATTACATACATACATACATATACTTACTTACGTATCTCAAACCAAATAGCTACTTATTCCAATTCCAACAATTCCAATCCAACAACTTAACTAACAGCCAAGTGAGTAAGGGCAGACCACTGCACTGCATGGCATGAATGTGTCTCTCTCTAAATACGTGGTATACATTTGCTCATTTAGGAACAAGTACCTAACTACGTTCGGCAAAAGCCTTGTTCGTCGCGTCGGTGATCTCATTCGAGTATACTACAAATAATATATTACGAGAAAATGTTCAGTAGGTTAGATATCTACCATTCCACAGTATAGCATAAGTTGGAATGGAAGTTGGAAGTGTGGGTGGTAAGTAGTATTTAGCTGGAAAAGTATATTAGTAGCACTACTGGTACGAAAAATACGTAGGTATATTACATATTAAAGGGTTTCCTAGTACTTTAGATGGTAATATTATTTTCTGGATCTGGAGGGAAAACAAAGCTTTATGTAACGTAGTAGACTTAGACAAAATATCTTTCTTTACATATATAAGTGCTACATAAGATCTGGGGAACCTATAAGTAGCCTAGTCTCGTCTAATGCGATAAAATATATTTTCTAGGAAGAAAGGTTATTGCTTTGCTCTGTATAGTATGTAAGTAGAGTAGTAGTAGTATTAGGAAGAAGAATAAGCTTTCTTCTTCAACTTAAGGAACTAGGATGTGATGTGGTGTTGATGGGGATTGTGGCTACAGCTACTACGTATACAAATAGGAACATATTTATTATTATAGACACTGGCATTAGGAAATAGGAATTTCTCGGAAGAAGTAAAGTAAACTGGGAATGTTCAATGTTCTAAGTTCTAAGTTCTAAGGGAATGTTTAGGTATAGGGGTAGGTACTGAAGAATAATAAGTAGACCATCCGACCAGACACTTACATATATTCTTCACAGACTTTCTGAGGATCTTCTCCGAGGTCACAACATTGGCGAGAAGGAAGGCATTGTCTTCGAGACCCACAAGAAGATCTGTGGCAATTTTCATTTGATCAGCATAGCTGAGATCTCTCCAGGGATCCAGACGAGCTTTCTCCAGCAGGTTACTTCCAGCGTCAAGGATCAGCTGCAACAACTCAGCCGCTAAATCCTCCCGGCTCACCTGATTAGTTAAACTTCTCAGTTGGTCATTCATCCGAGTTGCAATCGTTTTGATGATCCTCACGGCTGCCGCAATATCACCGCCGTACATCTGCTTCGTGCTCGTCACTTGAGCCAAATCACTTGCTACATTGGAGATCCGATCCCCTTCCAGAACTCGAGCCTTTTATCACCAAATCAAAAAACGCTTAGCACTTTGCCGCAACATGAAATGCCCTACCACACTTGTTACCATTCCACATCCCTATCTCTCTCCTTTACACTATCTCTCCATTTTACTTTGCCACAAGACAATGTTTACAGTCTTATCCATCTACATACATAAAGATATAGTACTAGATAGTTAGATACATACTACTCACAGTATTACAACTGAAATTGGAACACCACAAAAGGATCTGTTGTGGTAGCATGCGAAAAAGTAACCCAGTTTTTTTTTAATTCTGCGAGTTAGTTGTACAGATTTGTAATCTAACGTAGTACAAATATAAGCAAAAGTGGTAAACACTTAGCCTTGGTTTCCAAAGGAAAAAAGCTAATTCATTTCTGGAGAGAGTTTGGCTGGAGTGGAAATAAATAACAGTGTGAATATAGATGCTTGCACAAATTGACATTAAAACACAATCATTAGTAAGCCGTTGTTGTGGCTGTACTGTGCTAAAATAAAAATACATTTATACACATACCTGCAAGCTAAGAAGCCATGCGGATTTACAATCACTGAGATCAGGGGAGTCTGGAAACCACATGGGCAGATTATTGTTCTGATGATTTTCGACACACTTCCATCTGGCTAGTCCAGAAGCCCCACCGGGACATGGCTGCTTCGCCGTTTCACCCACAAGCGTCCAGTTCCAAAACATTCCTCGATCCATTTTAGACTCACAGTATTCTTTCACAACATCCCGTCCTGGATAAAGTGCGTAGCGTACGTACAATAAAAATATAAGGATTAGTTAGCATTACATTTTCTAAATACGGATTACATCGTTCCTGCTAAGTTTTATTGGTTCTTAGGCATTACAAGAATAGAATATAGAATATAATAAAATCTAAGTGGTTTGGTATTGGTATACACTGCAATATTTTCTTTGACTAGAAAACTATTAGTAAATGTAAGAAACGTAAAATAGTGTCGTAGTGTATGTACATACGTACTGAAGGGCATTGTAGGTGGGCAGGTGAAATTATCGTGCCACGAGTGTGATAGACGTTATCTTTCTATACGTCATTGTCACAGTGGGCATATTCGGTAGGAAGTAAAATGGAGATTGAAAATATAGGGGAATGCATGCTATTTACATTAGGAACACTAACTAAGAGTAGGTTGATTGAGCTTAGAATTTATTTACTACAGGCAGGCACTACTGCCTGTACTAAAAGCACATGAGTTTTATATTAATACAAGAACACTAAGGGAATAAAACTGAAAAGTGAATTAAAAGATAAATGAAAAGTTGAAACATGCAAATTGAGTGAGTGCGTTTCAGAGAATTGTTTGTTAAGTAGAAAAGGGTATACGATTTATAAGTAGTAAAATGGAATGGATTTGATTTACCTGGAGACGGCGGATGTCTTTCTCGCTCCACATCGTGTTCATCTTGAGGACCATGATGACTATTTTGCGTGGGAAGGACAGGAGGGCTCTGAGTCACAACAGCAACTCCCTTGTCAGGGGCGGGAGGGTTATTTTCCCCCGCGTTCTCTGACCAAATGTTCTCGATCCCTTCTTTGGACCTCGGACTGTCAAAGGGAGCTGACCAGTCCCAACTCTGAGTGACATCCTCCCCGTCCTCCCCGCCCCAGGGTTTGTACTCATTTTCGGAGCCTACGGCGACGGAGCCTTCTTGGGAGACTTCTTTGAATCCGTCGTCACCTCTTTCTCTCCCGGGAGCTGACATAGGGTTCACCTCACTTAGTAGGACGGCACTCTTGGAAGACGTTGAGGAGGGGGCAGCAGCGGTGGTCACGGTGACCGAAGAGGGACCCTCCACGTCTGGGGCAGGAAGTCCAAACACAGACTGACTCTGATTAGCCCCTAAGGGTGTCACGTAGGGGATTATATCGGGGGGAAGGGGCTCTTCATTATTATTACTATTAGAGTTCCCATTGGCAAGGAGTCCTTTCACAGGGGTACTGCTTCCACCTACTGACTTAGAAGAATCCACGTTCCCAACTGGATTGGACGGGCTTAGCCACGGAGATAACGGGTTAGCGCCAGACCGCCCTCCTGTCACGCTTCGTGGTGTTGTTGACGTCAGGGAACTCGCTAAATTACACAAAATTCCATACTCAGTCTCAAATCACGTCATGTCATGTCATGCCACGTCACAGACACTAAATAACCATTAACCAGACGACGTAGCTAGCGTTACAATTAAATAAACACCACAATGCACTAATATTATATACCTATTACTTATTTACTGGGAAGTATTAACAAATATTTTATTCACTTACTACTCCCAACGTCCCAACTAACCTTTCATTACACCTTATCTAAAATTCTTTAACATCACTTTAATGTGTCACTGTTTATCTACCATTTACTACCATTGTTGATTTAATATTTACAATAAGTATATCTTATTTTATGTAACACCATACCAAAATTTAGCTTTTATAAACTTTTACTCTTAGTGACAGATCTGATCATACATAATACTAAATACTAAGACTAAGGAAAACTGAAGACTAAAAAATGTAGTACACATACAAATAGGCGTGTACTGTACTTATCTAAACTTGAACACATGTTCCACGAATAATTTAAAAGATAAAGTTCAGTTAGAATTTCCATCACATCTCATGTTCAGTCTTATGAGCATTACGACTGCTATTAAGGAAAGGAAAGTGTAATAGTGAAAGCGTTTGAGTGTGGATATGAGGATGAGGATCCAGACTTTTGCTAAATAGATCAACTCCAACAAGCTATAAGTGTTTGTGTGTCTGTATGCATGTGTGTACTGTGCTGTGGTTTGTAAGCTAGTTGCCAGGCAAGGGAAAACTAAGCATAAAAGGCAGCACACGTAAAGCAATAACTTTCTATAGTAATTCCTAATTCGTAAATTCACATTATGCACTCTAGTGAAGCGTAGATAGGGCAAGTAGTATTACTTAAAAAGTTATGAATGCAATGCACATAATATGTAGATATCTACTTACGCATAATATTGCTACTGAGACGTACTGTAAGAGAAAAAAATGTATTTTCCGATTTCATTTCTTTGAATCAAGTGAACTGAACTGAACTGAACTGAATCAGATATTTAGCTATCGACCCCGAATAACAAACCAAAATGAAGTCGAAGACTAAAAAAATCGCAAATATTTTTGACCAATTTGCACACCAATTCTCAGTCCATCGATTATACAAAATGCAATATGTCTGAATGTCTGCCTCTGAGATCAACCAATTTCAGTACAAAAATATTTGACAATCTTTTTAAGACTTGTTCTCATTTTGGGTTTTCTGAGAGGCCGGTTCATAAAAATGAGAAGCATAGCATAACAGGATATTATATTTCCATAAGTAGAGGAAGGAAAAGCATGGAGTTTTCCTCTGGACTGCACTTGTGTAATTTGTTAATGCTCACACCACACCACATTCACACTCACCTACATATAAATATTACGTATTTCCTTATTCTTTGAGCTTAGCTGGCCACGCCAGTCGCCAGGCCAGGGAGAGGGCGATAAGTGGCATGGCAAGTCATAAGTTGTAACTAAATGTAGAAATGAATGTAAGAAATGCACTACATGCATTAGACATTGGAGATAGTAGATTTCTATGATTGTGTTTCGCCGACACAAGAAAAGAAAGGAAAGCAAGTGTTCGTCTAACTCTAACGTAAGTTGTAA
>JAQFYC010000581.1:0-52023 GCA_034694165.1 Tomocerus mixtus
AGAACGCGGAGCTATCTTTTACGTGGGATATGCTATAACGACCTTTTATGTCATATTCAGGATTAATACGTGCTTAAGTATTAAAAAAATTTTTATAAAGGCAAAAATATCAGATATCAATACAAAATGTCAGGAATATTTTTTGCACATAATAAATTGCACTTTTATTAGCGCTTTTGTTCATGAGCATGACTTATTGCGATTTCTTTCTACGATTTCTTTACTCAAGTTTTTACAATGTTCCTAAGTAACAATCAAGCAACAACCACGATAGAAAAGACACTTTTTTATAAAAATCTATACTTATTGTCGAAACTCAATCGATACGCAAAAAAGGTAATTAGTATAGGTTTATGTGGGTTTATGTGTTTTTAAGGCCTTTAGCTAAGATTTGCATGTAGTAAGTAGTTATAAGGTATGCAGAATATAATAATCAACCTTGAAAACTGAGTGATGTGATGGCAATTACCTGCAAAGAGGTTTTAGCCAGTTTGTCTAACGGGGTCGTTCTACTGCTTTCTCTATTGGGATTATCCAGTGTGATTGCTCTGTATCAACTTTTATATGTTAAGTATTACTGGCTGATTGAAAATCCAACAATCGTTCCATTAAAAGTCGTCATTGGGATCTGTAGTGGTGCATCTCTACTCGCAGCAACCTTTTTCATCTTCGGACTTTCCCATTATAATGATGACTCTAATGCAAATGAGTACGAAGTAGATGAAACAAAATACGGCAAACGAGGAAAAGGCGAAATAAGTTCTTGCAGAAAGACATTATACAATTTTTTACTGTGGACTTCGATTCTAAGCAATGGTGTAGCTATCGGCTACATTTGCTACCAAGTTAATAATATGGATAAAATTTTTGACGGAGCGTTTCAACATGGGATGAAGGTAGAATTTTACTTTTATATGCAATTGATTTACATAATTATAGTTTTTTATGTGATACCATTTAAGTATGCAGAATTATATTTTATTTGGCAAACACTACCAAGAAATAGAATACTGAAGGTATCAAATAGTGTACGAAAATGCAAAGTGTTGCATATTTCTAGTTATGATATTGGAAATGGTATGGGAAATATTTTTCCTGAACGAAATAAGCGTAAAAAATAAATTGGTCAATTTTTTCGGTTTATTTTGAATTTTAATTATAAGGATTTTACTTGAAATCTGAAATTATTCCATGGTTGAACCGAATTTGATCAAGATGTGAGAATGCCAAGATTTTTATAAATAATCGGACAGATTGGTTGATCTTATTGCGCAATGTGCCCAATATACGTAACGTAGTCTACGTATAAGTAATAAGATTAAATTCTAAATCGTTTATGCCGAATTAATTTATTATAGTTGTATAAAGAAGATGTTAATGTAAAGGCCACACTGGATTTGATCCAAATTCGCTACCAATGTTGTGGAGATTTGTCCTACAGAGACTGGCTTGAGTTTTCTTGGTTTCCCGAATTAGAATACACAGCTGCACAGAAAAGGTCCAAAAATTCATTACTGACGTGATCTGATGTCTCTAATTTACACAATTTTCATGTACACACGATTAACATCTATATTTCATGAAAATTGCAAATCCTACATCAATTTATGAGATTCTTCTTGAGATTGGATTTTAATTAGCTTTTTATTAATCTTCTTTAGACTGGGAGTAGAATCTGTACCCTCTGTCCCATTTAGCTGTTGTAATAGTTCCGTTCTTAGGCCGTGTATTCATACAAACCCAGAGGAGGATAATGACGAGATTAATTATTCTTTCTGGAGCGACTTTACTTTATATAAAGAGGGATGCAATAAAGTATTCCAATCTTACTATCTACAAATTTTGCAATATTCTCTATGTGCAGTCTCATGTTCACTCTTCCTTCAGGTAAACATATACCTACGCAATATTATATATTGCACCCCTACCTTTATAATATTTATACTACTTATTTAACTGAAAAATATTATTTATCTTAGGTTTTTATACTTTTACTTGTGTGTTGTGGAAACTGAAATAATACTGAACGCAACGAATACGTACGGGAATTAAGTATGAATTTGCATTTACTCATCCAGGACAGTTAAAGAAATCTTTCGATAATAAAGGGAATCTTGTTATACGGAAAAATTCTACTATTCGTATTTATCCTACATATCAAAATGTGTGGTAGCTTTATTAATTGTAATTAATTAGCTCACCTGTTTTACAGATACAAATTTTTCATCAAATCAGCCCTACTTATTTACTCAAATGAACTGGCATTTAATTAAGTAATACTTACATAAGTACTCTTTCACTTATAATTTTAGGACTAATATGCTACAAATACTACAAATTGATGCACATACTGTATCATATACTGTGAGATTGCTCCAACTCACACGACACGCTAATATGTGGTGTACAGCTTCACTCGCTGATAAGATTATATACACCTGCCTGCCAAATAAATGTCAATATGCAAAAACAAACAACTATAGTGTATGTAGTAACTAGTAAGTATAGTAATCCAGTTGTATGACTTTAACTAAGCATTTGTCATTTGAAATCATTTGCCAAACTAATTGTTGCTTTAAAAAGTATATTAAGTGAATCGTTAATACTTACGCAAGGCCGTGAGGCATTAGTAATCGAAAACAACTCTCAGTTTCAATACCTATCGACTACCGGATCAATCAGGCCAATGGACTTTTACTTTTGAAGTTAAGCTGATATGACCATTGTGTATGCAGTCACATATAGAGCAATAATTATTGCCCAATTGACAATACTTACCCTTATTCCTTTAGCATAACAGAATCGAGTACTTTGATGGTACTAAATAGAACTTTATATAATTTTCATAAGTATTCATTCGTATAATAAGTGTATGTACCTACAAGTAATAATACAGAATAGACAGTAATATGTGTGCAAAATAAAACTGTATTCCCTATACCTACTATATAGTTAGACCACCCACAGAAACATAAAACATTTTATTCATGGTACCATTTACTACTATTTGCTTACTTACATACTGGAATTTTTGCAACAGGTGTCTGCTAATCTTTGTTTGCTTTACGTCATTTCCTCGACTTTGGCCGTATTATTGAATCTCTATACTCAATGTTCACATACAAATACATCTGTATTTTTAAGGGAATCACAATTGCATGATGGTCAACATATTCATATCAAACCAGATCCTTCAATCCAAAATGGGAACAAAAGTAAAAACTCAAATATAAGAAATTAATGTCACTGTAACAATGCTTATATGCTGTATTATGCAATTTGACAAAACATCGAAACTGTTTTATGTAATATTCTGCATTCGTATTATTATTCAAGATGATTTAGTAAATAGGTATAGTACATAGACAAAATACAAGTAATTTACATAAAATGAGAAAATGATCAGGCCATTCATGGGAATTCATTGACACCATCGAAGAGAATTGACACTTGTCGTGTAGGACACTTGAGATTTTTTGGGCAATACCGTTAAAGTTACAAGTGAAGTTAACGATCTCGTGTTTGGAGCATGATATCCTCAAGTTCTATTAAAACATACAGTATTAGGCTTCCGAGAATATTAATTAGCATATCATTTGTATGTTATCAGTATTTTGATGAGATCGCATCGTGTATATTAGTCATTATAGTACTTTCAATATTCAGTACGATATTCTATACAAAAATTATCCCTTTCATAGGTAGCCAATAATTACAATCAATAATGAATGAAATAATTGTATGTGTATCATAGTAGGTGAACGTGTACACCTGTGCCTCTGTCATTAAAACAAGGTAGTCAATTTCAATTGACAATTGACAAGATTAGATTAGGACTAAAAGATTTAAGTAGTATCACAATTACCGTATAACCTGCTGCTGTGATTGAGATTTTGAACAGGTGAATTTTTAGACAGATGAACGCACCTGCTGACTGACTCCTACCTGATATCTCAATCAAGTTAATCGATTGATTTTTGATTTGGGCTACTTATCTATTGCCTACTATTGCTTATGTAGATATTTGCATTTAATATGCTTACGCATGCAAATTAATTAGGGTATTGATGCCTAAGTAATATAATAGGCGATTTTTATGTCACAAGCTTTTAGTAGTGATTTACTTTGCGTGAGACAAACTTTGTCACACCAATTTCTGCAACTCCTTTGCAGTTTCTGTTGTGAGTGACTGCGAAATTGTCCTTCTGCTAATTAGTGACGATAATTTGTGCTACATAAATGAATTGGCTACCACAGCAGTGATGGATTTCTTTTTTAACTTTGCTCTTTTTTCAATCCTTCTATTTTCTCCACTAAGCGAGGTAAGAAATTATTTTTTCTTTTGCAAGCAACAACCCTAATTAGCAGGATTACAGCTATTTCCATAACATACAGGGTATTTAAGTATTTTGTGGGAAAAATATAGAACCATTTGACTAAATGTCTTCCCCAAATATCTTACGTAATGATTATTCCTACTTGTACTTCTACATATTATTATTACGTGTCTTAAATATAACTTAATTATTACAGCAGAGCACGTGCTTGCTAAAAAAGGTAATGCAAAGAGTTGGTAATCTTGAAAATCTGTATTATCTTTAATTATGCAAAAATCGGTTTTTGTTTGCTAAAATGTAAACCTTATTAATTGTAAAAACAAAGTGTAATTAATGCCTACCAGATAGCTATGCCTAATACTTACACCCACTTGAATATCTACGCACATATACATATTGATATTACGTAATAGTAAGCATATGAGGAGGATATCGCGTGATTTTATATTAATGATGCAAGTATTGTCTGTCACTTGAATAATTTATAATTTGTCCGACTACGCATTTAAAGTTTATAGCATTATAATAATGTTAAGCATTAAAATTGAGGGGTGTGGCCTGCAATATCGTCTAAAAGAGCTTAACAAATTGTCCATGAATTCTTGTCATGCCCATGCCCCTGTTATTACGATTATTGTCTATTAGTAGATTAGTCTACAGGTATTGAATCTTACATATTATATTATTGTATTTAATATTATGTCCGATTCCAGGTTCATGCGGACAATGGAGGTTTCCAAGAAGGACCAAAATGCATTATGTACGGAAGATGCTTTGGTAGTGTGGAAGATGAAGGACCCCATTATAATTGCTACACAGAAGATGGACCAAAGCCATTGGACGAATTAGGATTGTCTGATTTGGAGACCTACTGCTCAGAATTTCTGCAGGAGTACCAGGACGAGGACGGGGAGATCGTCGATAACAACTTTTGCTGCAACCGTGATCAAATTTTTGACATGAACACCCAATTGGTAAGGGCCGATGGAATGGTCCAGAGGTGTCCTGCCTGTTTCTACAATCTCAGGATGCACATCTGCGCTTTCACGTGCTCCCCAAACCAACGAGACTTCCTTCATGTCCAGTCATATGCTAATTTCACTTTCGAGGGTAAGACCCCCATTCAGGCAATTGACTATTATCTCTCGGAAAACTACGTCAATGAAACTTACGACAATTGTAAAGACGTAATCATGAGCTCAACAAATGGACCTGCGATGGATCAGGTACGAAAAAAACATTTTATTTCGAATTATTAGCAGATTGCTGGAAATTAAAGAAAACTGGAAAAATTTTAAGGACTTTTGAATGATAATATGAAAATATAATATTTTTTAGCTTTGTGGACCTCATGGAGCTTATGGGTGTGATTCAATAAAATGGTTTGCCTATATGGGAGATGCAGGAAATGGATATGCTCCCTTTAATCTATCTTACAAATATGTGGGGGAGGAGGATAGCCAATTTTGGTGGAACCAAACTCATAGCGGAGTTCTTCCGATAAACGTTACCATCTTTGATGAACCGACTATTAAATGTCACGATAGTTTGGAGGTGAGAATTTCAGGACCAAATTATTCAAACAATTTTTGTGGTTTACAAGTGACAACCCAGAGAAATGGAATTTAATTTTCAATTTTGTTGGCTTTGTTCTATAGGGCAGTAATAAAACATGTTCGTGTGTCGATTGTCAATCCAGTTGTCCTGCTGCGCCACCCATTCGAGAACCTGATCAACCATTTGAAATTTGGGAAATCAATGGAATGATTGTTGTGATGAGTAGCGTTTTTCTTGGAGGGGCAATCATAATTATTGCTTCTGCTGTCTTTGCATTCATAATGGAGCGAAGGCCTCCGAGAAGTAAGTTGTTTTAATTACAGTGCCCTTCAAATATGTGCAATTGGTAATTATTACTTGCGTTTCAATTCCAAGTGTCACACCGTATAGATGTACATAATTTAAGACTAAATATTAATTGGTATCGGAACGTAGCTTGGCGAGTTTTCTTTTAGCCTTTCCAGAATTAATTTGATGCCGCCACAAAAATTACAAATTACTCAGAAATTATAAAACAGATATTTGTAGAATCATTAGCTTTCTCTTTTTATGTAGAATGGGCATTTAAAACTTTCACAAGTATTTACACTTCGTTTTGAGAGGAGGGATAATCAAATGCATTGCACTATATTTTCATTGTCGCTAATAATTTAACTATTTACCTAACTATAGCAAAAACAGAGGTACCCGGACTCATGCAAAGGTTGGGAGAAAGTTCAGAAAGAAAAATTACTCGTGTTTTCACTCATTTGGGAAAAAGTAAGTTTATTTTTATATTTTATATACTCCAAATCACTATTTGAATATATTCAACTAATTTTGCTAATAATATTATTCAACTTTTGTAATAATGAAAATCGAAGCGTTTAGAATTTCGTGATTTGTCCAAATAATTTTCTATGTTGATTTTTTGCTTTTCTTCAAAATTATTGAAAGTGCATTACATAAATTAGTAAATAATTGTTATTTGCAGCTTGTGCAGACCACCCTTGGGCAGTTTTAATTCCCGGACTTGTGATAACCTGTGCCTTATCTTGTGGGATTGTATACTTGAATATTGTAACAGACCCTGTAGAATTATGGGCTTCGCCATCATCCCGCTCCAGAACGGAGAAAGACTATTACGATGCTCATTTTCAGCCTTTTTATAGAACAGAACAGATAATTGTAACTGCTAAAAAGTTGCCTTTCATCGATCGACCTAATAACGAAACATTTGGGCCAATTTTCAACAAGATTTTCATGTATCATCTTCTCAACTTACAGGAACGTATCGTCAACACTGTAAGCTATTGCATTTTTTCATAATTTATCTCATGTTCCCTATTTTTTATTCGTTTGTATTTTGATGTTTCTGTAGGTAGTTGGTGAAAATGGAGAAACTTTGTCAGATGTTTGTTTCAAGCCTCTCGCACCTGAAAACACAAATTGTACGGTCTTCAGTTATCTGGAGTACTGGAGAAGTGATCCAGACGAAATTGAATTAGAGAGGGCGGATGGATCTAGGAATGAGAGTTATTTTGACCATTTTAAGTTTTGCTCCAGAAATTGGGCATCCCCAAAAGATTCAACGCTGTTACTTCAGAGTTGCCTAGGGCGTTACGGAGGGCCTATTGATCCTGCTGTCGCTTTGGGAGGCTTTATCGAATCAGGTATGCATAGTTATAATTATTAGAAACGAGTCTTTTAGGGAATAATTACAAAATATATAGATTAAAATATTATTTAGGAATACAATCAGAAACACTATTTTTGATAACTTTTCTTGTTGTTGCTTTTGCTAAATAAAAATATAGTTACATAATATATTTTTTAAATTATTCCAGGAGAAGCACTGCCACAAGATCCTCCTTATCAAATGGCAACAACAGCTATAATAACTTTCGTTGTGAACAATCATTACGAGAAAGACGATCGACGACCAGCCGAAGAATGGGAAAAGGCCTATATTAAATTTATGAAAACTTATATTGAAGAAGATATGCCTTCTTTCATGGAAATTGCATTCAGTTCGGAAAGGAGCATTGAGGATGAACTAGAGCGCTCCAGCTCTGGAGAAGTGACCACAGTCGTAATCTCATATTTAATTATGTTCGTATACATCGCACTTGCTTTGGGAGATGCCAGAAGTCGTTCCAGATTATTTGTAAGCTAAAAATCACACATTCGGTGGAGAATATGAACAAATCTTCAATCAATAAAGATTTTGTTTTTTTGATTTATTTTTCAAAAATGTTTTCAGATTGATAGCAAAATTGCAGTTGGAATCTTTGGAGTTGTTATAGTTTTGGGTTCGGTAGCAGCCTCCGCTGGTTTTTTTGGGTTCGTTGGGGTCCCCGCTACTCTGATCATCATTGAAGTAATCCCATTTTTGGTTCTTGCGGTTGGAGTCGACAATATTTTCATTATGGTTCACACTTACCAAAGAAGTCCTAGACTAGACGGGGAAACTCAAGGAGAGCATATCGGAAGAATCGTCGGCGAAGTTGCTCCCTCAATGCTTCTCAATTCATTCACCGATTCCGCATCCTTCTTTTTGGGTAACATATTACACTTTTTATTCTAAAGCCTAGTTTAGTTAAATATTCAAAGAAATAAGATTTTAAAACTTGTTGTAGTTTAAAATAAATTTTCAAAAATATTTTTTTTATTTTCAGGGGCACTATCTGGAATGCCTGCCGTCAAGCAATTTGCGTTATATGCTGCAGTGGCTCTTCTAATTAATTTTGCACTACAATTTACATGTTTCATCGCTTTTTTCTCACTGGATGTCACCCGTCAAGAAAGTAATCGCGTGGATATCTTTTTCTGGTAACAATGAACTTTACATATAAATATTAAAATATTTTTTGCCAGGAAAAGAGTAAATAAGTTTTTGTTGGCTTTTAGTATTAAAGTTAAAAAAGAAGAAAAATCTGAGAAGGGGAAGAAAAAGGGAAAGGGCTTCTTGTACAAAGGATTCAAGTCTTACTACGCTCCAGTGATATTTACATTTCCAGTCAGACTCCTCGTCCTTCTTTTGTTTTTTGCTTGGCTCTGTCTTTCCCTGACCTTCATCCCAGATATTGACGTTGGATTAGATCAAGAGATCTCAATGCCAGAAGACTCATACGTTCTCAAATACTTCCTGGCAATGAAAGAATATTTGTCAATTGGGCCTCCAGTTTATTTCGTTGTGAAAGCCACGGGGATTGACTACAGTGATGTAGATCAGCAACAATTGATAAAAGCTGGAACAAATCCTTACAGTTTGGTGTCCCAAATTCATGCTGCAAGTAAACTGTCCAATACAACCTTCATAGCCAAGCCTACAAGTTCCTGGTTGGACGATTATCTCGATTGGGCCAAAACTCAAAGATGTTGTCGCTACAGTTCCTACACGGGAGACTTTTGCTCCAGCGCTAGCCCCGCATCTGATCTAGAGTAAGTATCATTTTCAAATTGAAAAAAATAGATCGAATTATTAAATTACCTTTAGAAAGGGACTCATAGCTACAGAGTTGTCTTATGAATTGTTCGTTGCAGATGTCCATACTGCAACCTTTATGGCCAATTGGGAAGGGATGGGGACATAAATTCGACAATGTTCGACCAGTACTTATCCTGGTTTCTCAGAGATAATCCCTTCGAAAATTGTGCAAAGGCCGGACATGCAGCTCACGGTCTAGGAGTTCCCTATGTCACGAATCAAGCAAATGGGCACTCAAAACCAACTGCAACCTATTTTATGACTTACCACACAATTCTCAAAAGTTCACAAGATTATATCACTGCCATGGAGGAAGCTAGATTGATTAGTGATAACATAACGAAAACAATTCAAGATGGTGAGTAAATGAATGCTAAAATAAAATCTCAATTGTTCTTATGAACTATATTTTGTGAATAATAATAATAATTATAATTAATTTAAAAAAATTAGTAATAAATTATTAAAATTATTATTAACTAAATTAATAATAATTTTCTTTTAGAATTGGGATCAGAAGACCACGAGGTATTCGCATACTCCATATTTTACGTTTTCTATGAACAATACCTTACAATGTGGAGAGATACATTGACATCCTTGGGAATCAGTTTCGCGACAATTTTCGTCATTTCATTCTTCCTCATGGGATTCAATTTGGGTTGTGCAGTCGTGATAAGTCTCTTGATATTTATGATTGTCACCAACCTGTTAGGACTAATGTATTTCTGGGACATTTCTCTTAATGCAGTTTCCCTTGTCAATCTAGTCATGGTAAGATTTTATATCAGATATTTTTTTAAATGGTCCAATTTTAATTTACATTCTTAATTTGCATATTTTTTTCTTTCAGGCTGTTGGAATTGCAACAGAATTTTGTACGCACATCGTCCACCATTTCACGGTATCAAAAGAAACGACGAGACTAAACCGGGCACGAGACAGTCTTGTCAACATGGGAAGTTCTGTCTTGTCCGGAATAACGTTAACAAAATTCGGAGGGATAGTCGTCTTAGGATTTGCCAAGTCTCAGATATTTAGAATATTTTACTTCAGGATGTATTTGGGGATGGTGCTGATTGGAGCAGCGCATGGTCTCATCTTCTTACCTGTTTTACTCTCATTTGTTGGACCGCCGTCCCGACGACCTCACGGGGATCGTCATCTTAAGTAAAGGAGTCCTATATTTTATACCAAAAATTATGTATGTAAATATATTATGTAACAATGCATTATAAGTCTGTTTATATTATTATTAAACGCTGTGTAAATATATATTATATAATAATAAACTGATACTTCCTTTATAATAAAGATTTAATGTTTCTTATTTGATACTTGTTTTTCATTTGCTTTTATTCTTTATTTGCTTCCAATGATTATTTATGTAGGTAATATTATATTACAGATATTAGGATGTGTATTTTTGTATTCATGTGGAATGTTTTGTACTTTTCATTACACGCGTACAAATGATATTTTGTGAGTGAATTTTTGACCAACTTTTGGCATAAATCTTGCGTATTTTACCAGAAAAGAATTTCTAAAAATATTTTTCGTGGATATTTCTAGAAACTACAGCTAATATTTAATTCCTATGACAATGCTCACTCCCATTCACCAACAAACATAACCTTTGCTGGAGAAAACTCAAAATAATTTTTTATATCCAACTTCTGCTGGAACAAAATATCTTACACAAACTGTAGAGAGTTAGTTGAAGCTTGAAACATTTTAACTGTATAATGGAAGAGCCTAAACCCCAATCAGCAAACGCAGAAGAAGATGCTGCAACAGTTGAGTATAAGCAATCTGTAGTTTCGGATAAATACGCCGAAAATCTTCTGCAGTATGAAATACCCGTACAAATTTCCCCTGACAGGAAGATTAACATGCATTGTCATCACTGTCGGGTAATAAATACCTAAGCTAACTTTAATATTTATAGATACTTTGATACTTACATACGCAGATAGAGTTACTAATGCCTAAATAATATTTATTTACAATAGTAGGGAAACCATATTTCAGGTCCGGAGAATAATTTGAAAATATGTTTCTTTTTGTTTGGATTTTAGATTCCAGGGGCCCACCCTCTGTCCACCGGAGCCCCATTAACAATACCGGAAGCTATAGGGTTATTTCATCCCCCGAAACCTGGACATGAAGATGATAATTTGCCTCCAAAGGAAATCGAAGAAGTTCTCTTGCATATTTTCCCACCTTTTGACGAGGATGATGGAGATGAAAAAGTTATGAGAACAATGGTACACAATTTTTAGAAAAATCTTTATAAATTCTATATTTTACAATTATCACACAAAATACCAAAATGAATTACTTATCTTAATTATTATAATAATTATCCAGGTCTCTCAAATAAGAGCAACCGAAACCGATGTCACGGAGCTAAGCAAAGCCATGGAGTTATTACTAAAGGAGAGACATGCTAGGCCTGATGGAATTTGTCCAATGAGACGTCAAATATTCGGCCAATGCATGGGTGAGTTATTAATTAGGGCAATTCTTAAGTCATTATTTTTGAAAAAAATGTCCGCGTTTTAATACTTTAATTAAGTGCGGATTTTATCATATTTCTCTAATAATGACCTAATTAATTATCCCTTCAGATGAGTTGATTCGTCAAGAAGTTCTTGAATGCCCCGAGCGAGGTGTAGTTTTTGTCCGTCTGCGTAACGAGTTGAGTATGACGATGGGTGTCTACCAGGCCCTTATCCACGCTGCTGAGTGCTACGCCTCCGGGAAGGTTGTCATATCCGAGACCAGCCAGGAACTCCCAGAGAGACTGGAGAAACTGACTAACGAGAAAAATGATTTAACTACAAAGCTAAGGGAACTGCATTTCCGAAATGATTCCCTGGATAGAAAGATAACGGAAAACTCGGACTCCCGGCAGAAGAAACATGACGAAGAGATGCACTTCCTCAACACACTTCATAATCAACTTAAGGTAAAAATAAAAAATTTGAACTTAATATTTAATTAATTTTGCTTAAAAATTCAATTTCTCTAGTTAATTATAATTTTATTGGATTAGGTCGCCCTGGACAGAACTATCGCCCCCATTTCTAAGAAAGCCTAAACTGCAATAGGCCCAATATCCAATTAATCCACCAGCATCAATTATTGTGCTTAATAATAATTTACCTTTGAAAAGCGTACAATAAAAATGTTTTCTCCAAAGGTCATGTTTATTAAAGGATTTATAAGCTCTTCTATTCACAATTTTATTACACCCGGTTTGCAATAGTTTATTTTTAATTTAAAATAATTTTTTTCAATTATTTTCATATTTATCTCCTCTACTAAATTATAAGGTTTCAATAAGCTATTAGAAGCTATAAAGCTATAATAATCTTAAAAATCATGATCTTTGTCGAAAAGTAGCGAAAATCACGAAAGAGAACTTCGATTTCCTTTGAAGGCAAACTAGCATATTCATGCCCGATGCCCCAGGTTTCGGGGGATGAAATGATCCGATACCTTCGGGCGGATTTTTCTTGCATAGTAATATAATTTTTAAAAAATCTGGTAACTTGAATATGGTAGCTTGGAAACTATTTACCTAATAAATCCATTATCTTATACAACAAACTAAAATATTTTATAAAAATCATAAAAGGATTTTTTGCACGAAGCATGATGATTCTACGTTATCATTACATCGCACGAAGTGAACACTTTGGATATGATAATATTTCCAATGTAAAACTTAATAGACGTTTTCCGACTAATTGGCAGCTGCTATTATTTTGAAATCGGCGCCACTTTTGTAATTTTCTGTCCCAACTTGTAGTACTTCTTTGTTGTTTTGGCAATAGAATCAAAGTTTTTCAAATTGGAAAATTTTCCTTTTACTTTGAATTCTTTAAATTCTATTGCCAAAACAACAAAGAAGTACTACAAGTTGGGACAGAGAATTAGCAAAAGTGGCGCCGATTTCAAAATAATAGCAGCTGCCAATTAGCCGGAAAACGTCTATTAGATATGCAAAATACATCCGTACAACGCATCTCAATTAAGTTCCAAAAATTAGGAATTTAGTTAAAGCCATAAGATCCAAAGCGAGAATTTCATTCCAGCGATTCATTAGAATTATTAAATAGCTATGAATTGCTTTGCAAATGCCTTGCCGTCCATGTATGCCGAACACCAGCTCTCCAAACAGGCTGAGGCTTATGTCGAATTATGCAAACTGAATAAGAAAGATGGATTTAGTTCCGAAGTTGATGAGAAAGATGAAGGTGATTGATTCGGAAATAAACTATAATAATGAATACCATAAATGACCAAATAAATCATTCTAAGTTATTATTTGTGAATTAATGAAATAACAACAAAATGATCATGGAATTTAGGCTTCGACTGTTCTTCACCTTTTCCAGCTTTGCTGGAAACTCGGCTATACTCGGCTAAGAAATTCAAGGAAAGGTATGTTCTGTGCTTTTCACAATATTAGTTATGATATTTACATAGTTTATTGTTTTGATGGAAATAAGCATGATCCTACCAAATATAAATTCTAATTTTGGTATTTTTCAGATATTTAGGAAAGCGTAAGTATGAGAGAGTGATTGACCCATTAACTGACACAGAAGGAGAAGATATTCACACAATTCTTAAAAATGTACCTCAAAATCTGATCAGCAAAAATGATTGTAAGTTTATTTTTACGAGGAGCCTAGTCCATCAGTCTAAAATACATACAAAAAATTAAAATATCTCAATGATTTACCCACTTTATGATCTTCTGTCAGTGTATGGAATTACCAAGTACATTGATGTTCCCAAACTTATCGTGTTTTCCAAAAAAGAATCGAAGAGGGAATTTGTTTCAGAAATCTCCATTAAAAATGTATCTGGACTGTACATTAGCTACCGTGTAAGTTTCTTACAGCATATTTCGTCCCTACAAAATTCCTCATCAAAAATCATGTCGGAATATAATTGTATTTAACTAAATAAGATAAATTTGTTTGCATGCATGCTTTCTAAAATTAATTCAAATACTAGATCCTCACAAGTAATATTGAAAAATTTATCTGCTTTCCCTGCGATATTGGTTGGATTCCTCCGAATGGTCTTACGAAAATATTTATTCGGACAAACACGCGGAGTGTAATTAACTTTGATGATATTGTATCGGAGAGCTTCCTGATTGAAGCGACGCGAATTTATCGGAAGGAGCAATTGACACCGAACTGCTTGAGTTTATTGTGGAAAGTATGCAATCCAAATCAATTATTTTAATTTTTGGATATTTTGGCATATAAGTATATCTATTAGTAGTTTAATAAAAGTTTAATCATTTAATTTGTCCCAGGCTTACGGAACAGAGATGTTTCCTCCTGAGCTCGTGGAAGAGCACTACATAGATGATCTGCTCCCTTCCGATTCCAGAGATTTGGAAAATTTCTCCATGGTTCACCAATTATTGTTCTCAGCCTTTTTCAAAGAAAATAAAGATATTCAAGAATTGGATGAAAACTGTTCCGATTGTTGTTTCTTTGAAAATTGGCCGTGCAGCACAAGGGAATTGCTGGTATCTTATCCATTTAAATATTCACAGATTTCATAGAACATCATGTGAACAAATAACCCAATTTGCTAAAAAAAACATAATTATTACATATTATTTATTCATAATTACAGGATAGTCGTTCTCAGGTCATCAAACAAAAGATTATACAAATTGAGAGAATGGATAAGTGCTTGAGTGTGCGGAGGAAACATTTATCTCTACTTTGCTTAATATATCTTGGTTCTGCTCTCATATTTTATTTGTCCAACTATTTTAGCTCTGAATAATTTCCTATAAGTGTATCAGCTTTGTGATATGCATAATACTAATATGTAGCAATTATTATAAAACGAATCTTGACAAGACAAGTCTAACAATTTTATCAAACATACCAAAAATGTGCAGAATTAGCTTTGTTCTATTTATGAGCAACCCTTACATAATTTGTTTGTGAATTATGTGTCCCATAAAACAACGTGCCGTGAATCCACAGTAATTTTAGTAATTACTTTTATTATGATATCTATAGATATAGTGTAAAATATATTGTAAAAATATATTAAAAATATATTGTAAAAAACAAATGCAAAATAAAATGATCTTTATGGATAATTTTTGTATATTAATATGTATTATTATCCTTAGTAAATTGATATTGGGAATGACTCTACCATATTTGTAATTATACGCAAAAATGACCATTACCTACTTTAAAAATTATTGCTTGTGATTTTAATTGAATTCACACTTATTGTTGTTTGGCTAAACTGTTGTTATCATGTTACCACATTAAATCACATTAAGGTAAGCCAGCTTATGCTATGACTAAATTTTATTAATAATTTCAACGAGTATTTCGCTTAAATGTCACGTTCATAGGTCAACCATTGTAATGTATGAATGATTACACTAATTATTATGTCTTTGAAGTTTACGGAAGGTTAAAAACCAGATATACATACTGTCACAGCTTAAAAGTTATAGTTACCTAGCTTAAACTCGGTTTACTGTGTAGTGCTTGTACATATAAATACGCATTGTAGGCGTATTAAGGTGTGGATTGGCAGTGGCAGTCTTCCTAAGCTAACATTATCGATTTGGTTCACATCGTGTCAACTTACATTCAAATACCAATAATTAAATATGTATAATTTAGATTTAGTAGAACTAGGCTCAAGTTTGTTTATATTATTTATTACCTAACTCACTTAGCCTTGCGGACCTGAGGGATGATATTGAAAAGCTATATTATTATAATTTAGTGTTTTTCGAATGAGAATTTTCGCAAAATCAAGAGTCATGCACTTTCCCACGGTGAGAAAATCTCGACGCTAAGGAAATGTGTGTCGCACTATATCAGCATTAAATAGCAGCAAACACACAATCAGAATCAGGATTATTATCTCAATCAATTTAGAAAGAACTAACTAAACGTGGTCTGAAAGTTAGAGAGCCAAATAAAAACCTTTCGTTTCATTGTCGTTACAATTTCCAACGCATGCAAACTGCATATGATTTATAACAATATTAGTGAAGACAATTATGTAGTGTAATTGTATATGATAATGATAAAATGTAAGCACATGCAGTTTTCCATCATATAGGTACAATCTAATGTACAACATGTAAAAAATAGAAACTCAGAATATAATCAGGTGTAAGAAGTAGATTGATAATTAGATTACTTTTCAGATGGATAAGATATCTTAATACCGCTCTAATTAGTAAAAAATGTATATTACTATAGGTAGTTTATGTTTAATTTTTCGATATATGCATGATTTCGATTTGACAAATGTTATTATTGTACATAACCATTAAATAATACCACAATGTACTTATATTTACCTGGATTGCTGTGTATAGTCTCAATATGATGTTAACATTATGTAATTAAGATAAGAATCAATCCCTCGTGTCATGTCATAAATATAATTTATTCTCTTTGCTAACTTGCTCACTTACAAACAATGAAGTGCGTAGCAATAAGGTAAAAAAATAGCTAAGGTAAAGGTTTTCATTTCATGGTAAATAATGTAAAGTACAAAAATAAATTACTTACACACAAACTGGGAAGGTAATAATAACAACTAATTAATACTTTGGTAAAAAATATACATGTGCTCTGAATAAAAATACAATTGTTATGTACGGTCAATCCAATCGGAACATGACTTAAAGGGCAATCTCATTTGATGCCGACCTCTGGCCTCTGGCAGTAAAATACAAACCAAACCAACCCACAAAATTCATAATAATCTATAATTCAATTTCCACTAACTTACTTAGTACTATCGTACTATTATTATGCGTAGTTTATTGTAAATGTAGGTAGGTATACAAATAATATCTCATTCTGCACAGAATAAATAGTTACGATATTATATCTTCAGGTAAATTAAAGAAGCATACAGTTTTCCTTATCTATAAAAACATATTTTAAAAGTTATTACAAATTATAGATATACTACTTTAGATACATAGCTGAAAATATATAAGTTAAAAAATAGCATCTTTTACATATTTGCACAGGTAATATAAAAATATATAAGGTAATGCATTTACAAATGTTCTACCATTTAACTTAAGTACTAAATGACAACAGTTATATCGGAATCTAGGTATTAATAACCATTTTAACAACTACGACAAGTAATACTCGCTTAATTCAATAAGTAAATTCCTTAGAATTACATTTGGCATCACAATTTTCAGTCTAACTTCTTCGGTGGAAGTCTCGTTAGAGTGTCTGAATTTTAGTTACATTTTACATAAGTTAATTGCAAATCTAAGTGAGTTAAAATTAATGGAAAGTATTTACGATATACTATATAATTTACGCATGCAAGGCATAAATTCAATTGAAACCTATGCAGCAGCAAAATACACAATTATTATATAGTAAATGATATTTTGCATTTCCTCGTGTTCTTTTGACAGATACTCATTCTGTATATATAATGAAAATGAAGGTCAGGGTGTCTATAGTATAATTAGTAATAAATGTTTGGTCAGAAGCACAGTTCTACTTAATACTAGTTAATTCTACATAGTTGTAGTTTGCTTTGTTCTACAATAGTATACGATACGTAAGGTGAGTAAAAATCAAATAGGAACAATATCTTAGGACAAGTCAGTAGGATTTAAATTAATTTGCTGAAGTTTAGTTAAACATTACCTGTAGTTCATTTTGTTAATAGTTAATATCTAAATGGTTAATTGCTTTTCCTTCTCTTAATACTTTATGTAGGGTTTCCACGTGTCCAAAACAAATTGAGCCCCACGTTCCCCTATCATGATTGTAGGCCCGTTTGTATTCACTGTCACGACGAAGGGCATGATGCCTAATTAATAAATGAAAATATTATACATATTATTAGTATTATTTTAGTATTATCTGTAGATTATTATTAATATCTCTCCTTGATCATTTTTTCTAATTTTGTTAACAGGTACTTGAAATGGGAAGATTACCTGCGTCAATAACTCTTAGTCGCTTGGTGCCTATGACTCTTAATTCGCTGTCCACCACTGAATGTGGGGAATTTCTTGGTCCCATTGCTGTAGTTCCTGAATAGTGGTATATGGACACGGAATAATGCCTATAGATCAAACAATATAATATATTTCACTTTTTCTATTGTTCTTGTAATGAAATGTTCAGTATATCAATGATTCAATGTGGTTTACCTTATGAAACATTCCCAGTAGCTAAAATACAAAAGAAAGAAATACAAAATGCAATTTGTAACAGAAGTTAATTGATAATTATAATGTGCATGCATTTTAAAATGTAAGGTTAAGGTATGTCAGTTAAGAGTTGTAATTATATTAATTTTTCTGTACTCACTCATCAGATCTGAAGATATAAGTTTTACACGGTGGGAATGGAACGGGAGAGAGTCTACTTCCCAGACGACGGAAGGCAGGCGCGTTCTCTGACATGTAAACCGCCCTTTTTACTCCTAGGTATCATTTAGAACACACTTTAGCGATGAGAACAATTAATTAACTTATCTACTTGCTACACTATACTGCAATTAAAATTTCAATAATACTATGCAGCTATATCCTTATTTAATTGAGATTTGTGAGAACAATAGTAATGAGTTACCTTCCAACATTACTTTGATGTCCGTTCCCCCTAAATCCTCGAAATATTTTGGATCCAATATAGGATCATCTTTATAATTTGCAGACCTTAGGAACATTTCCCCTCGAACGTGAGGTCGACTTAACATTACTGTAATTTGAAAAGAATCCTTCCCCGTTATAGGAGCAAAGAATTTCTTGAGAACATCACCTCGAACATTAAAAGCGTGAGCGAAAGTCTCGTCGATGACTCCCCAGTTTCCTGTTAAGCGGATTAGTAGACAAATATTAATAATTAATTAACCTAAATAAGTAAGATGACATTTCTCATAGATTATTAGCAAACCTAATCCCAAAAACATCCATTGAGTATCTGCCCAGTCTGGCGTGCCTTGCGCTACAGCTCGAGAAGATGCATAAAACGCATTTGCATGAATTCCAGTTTGTACCAAGGTTCCAGTACCGTTTCCCAGAAATTCCGCCACCTGAAGTGGTGTAACATCTCGATCCAAAATAAATGATTTTGGTTCATTTACTATAAAAGGGCCAGGGAACGTACCTTTGAAAAATATTTTAATTTATTATTTATTCCAAGTCTCAATATTGTGTTTTTTGCGTGCATTTAATACTGAATTTCATTTCGTGTAAATGGATGGCCTAACTTGTCGCTCGAATAAAACTGAATTACAATTACAATCAATCAGTCACTGTTATTCAATTTCTTCTCTTACCAATATGATCTTGCAGATTTTTTCCAACAGGGAGATTGTATCTAACTTTTATCTGAAATGCAATTAAAGTATATTATTGTATATTCCATGTCTAAAATTACCTAATTAGAAAAGCACTCTCACTTTTTTAAATGTGCACTTACCCCTAACGAATGAAGATGCTCTGCAGGTCCTATCCCTGAGAGCATTAGAAGTTTTGCAGAATCAATTGCCCCTAAATTGAGAAATATTCAATTACTATTTACTCATTAATTATCTTTCATATTCAATTACAACATACCATCTATCAAATACACATAATATGTCCATATATGCAGAAAAGTAAAATAGAATTCTGTCGCGAATGATTTACTTGCCTGCACTAAGAATGATTTCTTTGGTAGCCAAAGCAATTCTTCTTTTCCCATGGTGGTTGTACTCCACTCCATACGCTTCATTATTGCCTCCTTTGAATAAAACCTACATAAAGAACATACAGATCCGTAGAGAATTCGAAAGACCTTTATAAAATCATATTGAAATTATTACTGAATCATTAGTCCTTACTTTGTACACCCTGGCGTATTTTAATATCGTTAAAGTCTTCCTGTGTTTTACAGGTTGCAAAAAGGCTGAATTTGTACTCCATCGTCGGCCCCTCTTTGCTGTGTAGGTCACTGATGCAGCACCTAAGTTAAAAATGCAATAATTGAGATCATGTAATAACAAAAACCAGAATAATGCTAATTTCTCATACATCCTATCCTATAAATAATTACACTATGCGAATTTCTTGAATCATTAAAAAAAAATTCGATTCACATTGCATTAAAAATATTCCTTAGCATTACACATTACAATGACAGTGAGCTGGGTGTTCTTATTTGTCTGACATATTTACTAATTGTGTATATAGGGTGCTACTGATGCTACCCATTGTTTATACATAATATACAGTTCCTACGTCCAATACAAGGGCTGCTGTCAACTCGCAAATGTTATTGTTTCAGAGTTCATTCAAAAAGCAAAGTAATAAAAATGGTATTCACCTTCTCGATAAGGAGCATTTAAATCGACTCTTGGGATTCCATTCCATTCACATCCTTGTAGAAATTCTTCTACTAATGGCCGGTAAGAAGGCTTCTCTACTGACAAGTAGCCGCCTTTGTGATGGTAAAAAGCTATACTCAACAAATAACCCCAGTTCAGTCAAATCATAATATATTTAACACCAATTTACATATTCTCATAAATTCCTTATCCGTTTTCAGGATCAGTGAATTATTTAATTATTTTTACAATGCTGAATTGAAGGATAAAATATTACGTTGGAAATTATCATTGGGATTTGTTTCGCATCGAACACAGTAATCTTCTGACTTCTTAAAGAATGGTAAGACATTTTGGTAGCTCCATCGCTGGTCACCGGTTACATTAGCCCAATTGTCATAGTCTTTTGGATGCCCTCTTAAGTACACCATTAAATTAATGCTAGAACTCCCACCTACACATCATTCGTTTTAAATAAGGTCAGCAGTGTACAGTATTCCAGTCCAGTTTAATATAACAAATTATATTCTTCATAAAATTGTGTATAATATAATGGTTTACCTAAACCACGTCCTCGACTCCAACTTGATTGCTATAAATATAAACATAATAAGTTAAACTCATTTCGTTTCAATATAGAGCATTATTCGATTAAAACCTCATTCATATGTAGCTCATTAAAGATAATCTCCCTCTTATGCATTCTAATATAAATATCTTTTAATAAAGTAAGCATTTTAATGATACTAATGAATTACATAACAATTGGGGAACACAGGTGGAACTGTAACTGTCTCCATGCATCTGCATCTTTATAAACGATGTTATAAATATGTGAATTGTTTTTACATACATTTTTACATCATTTACTTAGCTGAAATAGTCCATTGTAAATAATGCTGACACAAAATCCTATATCATACGCAGGCCACAAGGCATCTTTCCTGTAATATTTATTGTACAGGACTATGTAGGACTGTAGTTGTAGTGCAGGAAACATTTTAAAGGTGTTACTTATGAAAGTTGCCCTTTCGCCTGTACTGATCTCAACTCTCATAGTAAGAAAATATTTACAAGCGTATAGTAATAATAAATATAAAATATACATAACCTTCCCATTAATAAAATACAAATGTCCTACTAAATTCTATCCTCTTCTTACAGCCATTTCTTGTGTGTGCCAAAGTGCAAATTCATTGTCATGTCATGTAACACATTTTTCCTTCTAATTCTTACACGTATTTTCATTAATTATAACATCTATTAATCAGCCAAATATATTACCCTTTAAACCATCTTGTTCTGCTTACATTCGCACAGATTATTACACTAGCCCCAAATTGATGAACGCAAAAGATAATTAAAAGATGAATGTAGTATGTATAAAATTTCTTACCCGTTTATTTAAAGAGAGACAAGAAGATCTTTGCGGAACGGTTCGGTACATGTAATCGATTTCTGGATAATTTAAAAGTACCGTAGCGAAACCGGGCACCAACGTAAGCGGGTTTTGCTCCCCTCCCCGCTCTAAAAGTAATACTAAGGAAATGGAAATATTATTTAGTGACAAACTGTTTTAAAACGATAAATGTGCATCATTATAATTATTTATGATAATTTATTCATTGTTCTAACCATTGAAGTGTTTTGAGAGTCTATTTGCCACCACAGATCCAGCACTGCCTGCTCCTACTGCAATACAAAAAACGTGACAAGCATAAATAATTAATACAAGAACGAATATGTAGGAACATTAAACAGGTAGCACTAAAAGTGGTTATAAATCAATTTAGCATTTTCTAACTGCTGCTGCCTACTTGAATGGAATATTGGCTTCGCATAGCTATTAGAAATGGTCTCAACTCGCCAAGTGAAGAAGTAGTACGCGACAAGTAGGAAATTAGTCTGATTTAGACTTTAAAATTCTATATGCATTAGTGTACCCAACCAAACTAACAATTTAAAGTAAATTACTCTTTGTGCCTTAACTTTTACGAAAAGGAAAACGTTGAAAAAAATTAATCTCTTTGTGTCACCCTAAACACAATTCATCCAATCTCATCACTTACATATACATGCATGTATACCGGATAACACAGTACATACTTATATGACCTAATATAAATATATAAAATGTAGTCTATAAAAACAATTTTAATTGTATAATATATAGATGCAAGATGCATTTGAAAACTAACAGATGCAATAATTTTGAGCCTGACAGTATACTTTTACTAATTATGCCTCCTTGCAAACCAGGTAGCTGACCACGAAATGCATTTACCTCCCTTTTATTGCATTTATTAATGCATTCTGCATTTTGCATCATGCATAAACTGCATTATAGTTACAGTTACTCACAATCAGGTACAGTAGTTGTACCATATAGTACCTCTACCTGCAGAATCTGATTTATTGACTTATTGCTGTCTCATCCTTATTATTTCATTCATAAAATTGCAAAGACCCAGAAGCAGAGAATTCCGTTCTGCCTAGAATTCTACGGTGTCATTCTTTCATTCATTCATAAAAAGAGTATACAGGATTATTATTAAGATTCTACAGTCTACAGTCTACACTACTGTCTGCTGCTACAATACAAATAGAATCGCGTCGTGTCACACAACTGTGTAGCTCATGTAACAATAGTAAACACATCTCTAAATATATTATTATAAATAATACGTTTACTCATTACTCTCACTAAAGTGATTCATATTGCTGTACCTGCCGTTTCCTTTCATAAGTACTTTGTTAGTTCTAACTAACACAAATATTAAAGATACACATAATACTTATTAATCCTACTGCAAATAACGTGTTTCTTTAAGTATAAAATTAAACTTGCATATTTATTATATCTAATAAATGTTAACGCTACATATTTACGTTAAGTACAGTTAGGTTGCAACGAACAGTGGTCTAATTTTCTAATATGAATTATTAAGAGAAGTAGGTAAGACTTATTACCAACACATACTAATAATAATATTAGGATAGCGAATTACTGTATTCAGTAGGGAAGGTATTAATCTGTTAGTAAAATGACATTCTCTTGCATGCACTGCTATGTATATGTACATAAGGTGTAATTATAATCTGAGAGATTGCATACACGTTGACACCTTATCCAAATAGTTAAACATACTTTCTTGACAGAGGAGTGAGAATAGTGTGTGTTGTATAAGTATAAGATCTTAAGGATATATGTACAATAGATATAAAGATAACATCGGCAGACAAAATTATAATTGAAGAATACTGTATTATTATTTACATGTGCTGTATTATGTATATGTAGACGTAAGTAAGGGATAGTAGCAAGCATGTCTCTTTGCAGACGTGCATACAAAAGAAGAATTGTTGAATTGAATTCAATTTCGATTTCAAATGATAATGTAACATGTTTGTATACTTATTAAATAGTTAGCTGCTTGCTTAGTCGTCATCACTTCGTGCAGCCAAAACCAACCCACCAAAGCGTAACCGTTCCTCGTTGCCTTAATTAAATGTTATAAGCTAAACCTCAAGCAAATTCACAACTCAACACGCCAAGCCAGGCCAACCGTCTGCACATCTGTGTTGGCTTGCCGTCTCATCTCTTCTGAGTCTTCTGAAGATGCAGAACACACCTTTATTCTTTTTCATTTCATCTCATTCCTACACTTTGTCAATTCTTATGTCATATCTGCTACAGTAGACACTACCCCAATACTAATAAGGTTAGAATTTCAGCTAACTACCTATAGAAATGAGCAGTAAAAAGTATAGCATGCGTATTGCATCTAGCAAATGTAAATATCCAGTAGAACATTGCTTGACTATGTCCTTTCTTTTAGAAACCCTCAACAAAGTTTAAGTAGTTTTAAACGTATATTACAACTAATTAGTGTTTGCAATAGGAAATCATTTTTCTTTATACCTAGGTACAGATCATTTTTGAATTTTCAATTATTAGGTGATAAAAGCAACAGGACACTAAAAAGAAATATTTTTCCAGTGAAGCTTTAAATTCTATACTTTCATACCGTAATTTCTGAAAAAATTCTAAATGCAGACAGCAGATTTGTATTGTAATACTACTACTGAATAATGTGCGTTAAACAAAAAAAGTCGTATAATATACTACTGAATACCAAATGTATGCACATTATGTGCTAAGCTGCTAAATACTACCTAAAAATGCAATGTGAGTGCAGTCTTTGGCAAATGCAATTACAAAGTACAATGGAACGTAGTAATAAACAAAAAGGCAAAGGATAACAAAAGTATCCCACAATTTTCAGCCACGGAGGCGGAAACTGTATAAATGCAATCTGCAGTTATAAATTAATAAAATTGCGTAATGGTTACTACAGTACATGGTATAAGAAAATTGCATTTCTTACTTGACTTCAGGAAGGATACTGCAAAGTGAGCAAAAGTAAAGATCTGATTAGTTTTCATCTCAGTCACCGACCACCGACATTAATGCCTGCGATTGACTACATCTTTAGTTGTTTAACATATCATATACCTGACTGAAATAAATTGATATTTTATGATTTTATTTTGTAAGCAAAGGTATGTCGTATCTTGGTATCTCACATTATTAGTACCTAAACTATTACTGTACATCACATACAAAAGAAATGAACAGTTTGGTCTAATTCTAAATGATCCCTTTTTCTTTGGCTTTGTCCCAAATCATGTAGGTAATCACATGAAATGGGACATTTAGGAAAGTCATCCAAAATACAATATGCAAAATCATTACTTTCTTTCAATCTCACTGTAATCTTAAAGATGGAATAACATCATCAAATTATAATTTGTGGTATCATTTTGAGTAGATTCCTATTGTTTATTTGCCAAATCTAATACACTTGTATTATAAAGCGCAAGACAAAATCGCAAATGATATTATCATTTTATCATTTGACATTTAATTGGATTTCGTATTACAGAAATGTGATTGCAATTTGCAATATATTATTATATCCTACATTCTACATCATAATTTGAAATTACTTCTTCAGTCAGTATATCATGCCGCTTTACTGATACTCACGCAGTACGCATACTTCGAAGAATTACCTACCTAACACTACCTAACCAAATGTTACACATCAAAATTTGGTTTTACACAAGTAAGTATAAGTAGGTATAGATATAACTATACTACAAGTGCCTACTATAATTAGCAATCACAAAACGATCGTTTTGTATCGATACATATACATTATCTGTATTTCTAGTACATTCCTATTCCTTCCTATTTATAACTATTGTAGAGGAATTAATAATTAAATATGCATGTCTATTTTGATAAAAATTGAACATTTATATTCATATCAATGAAACGTTCATTTCAGAATGAAAATTAGTAATTTCTGAATAAATAATTTTCGAGCGCATAGAATTACGTAACTGTCTTAAAACCAGGTTCATAACAATCAAAAGATAACAAGAAAGGTGTGATACTGACATACATGTATTATGTTATGTTCTTATCCTAAGTACTAAGTGGTCGTACCATTTGCTACAATATCAGACTTGGACAAAAATGTGGATATCCTAGAAAACACAATTGCTTTAAAGAATAATTTTTATAAAAGCTTTTCTGCAACTATGTTACACATTAGAGGGAGAAATCGCATCTCATATAAGTATTTTCAAAAAGAACGATGATTTGACAGAATTTATTACAAAGAGGAGAATATGTAGCAGTTCAATTTGTCTACTCTAATGTATTAAGGAATTTTAATTACTGACATGAATATTTATTAATTTCTTTATGAACGGGCTAACTAAATAATTCATCAAGTATAGGAACTCCGTTAAACTTGAATTGTCTTTTATTAAGGACATAAGCTATTAATTTTACTAATTGATCAATCGGCCCATCAATCACATTCCATGTCATCCGTAACCTCTGTTGACTCAACTTCTGTACCAATTACTGAACTTACTATTTGATATGTGTGACTAGCCTTATAGTGAACAAAACTTCATCAAATACTTACACTTACCTGCGTTCTTTAGTGAATTAATTAATTATACGTAATGCATTTATACGTAAGAACAAATACAGATAGCACATATGAGTTGCGAATTAATTTATTTATTCAAACTTACCAACAATGAAATCATATATTTTCGGAGGATCTTGAAATGAGGATGTGAATGCATCACGATTTCTATCGAGATCTGCAAAAAGCGTCAAAAGTGCCGGTATCGCTCCAATCGACCCGTACAAAATAGGAACAAACAAAGTGCTCAGTCCCAGACTAAAAATTCTGTGGCCAAGTCCAAAAGATTCTTGAGCAAGTGAATCCATTTTTGCTGCTTGTAGAATATTATAATTTCATTGATCTGTAAATACTTTAAGTGTTAAGGCCATTACAGCATACTGCCGCAGTAGTTCTGAACTAAATATGGATGTAAAGGTTTTTAGCGTTAAAAATCAACGCACTAATTAATTAATTTCACACTTAGAGTTCTCTGACTTTATAATGACGCTTGTGGTACAGTTTTTAGTGTAAATATCAGTAGCAATAGCATGTAGGGTAATCCTGAATTTCACAGAAGAGCACCATGAAAATCATCTAATACTAAAAGTTTATTGCTTAAGTCGGCGATTTCAGAAATTGGTCGAAGTGTTGCCGAAAATTTGCCTGTCCACTTTTGCAACACTATTAGTATCACTTGAAACAAGGGCTGGCAATGAGTCTGAGTCTGACAACTTAATGGGCGCACTATGGGCATGTTTATTACAGCTTAGCCCAGTGTTTTGATGCGAATTCCATAAAATGCATAGCATGTGTGTTGCAAAATCGTAGAATAGGACACTTTCATTCGTTCTTCCATTTCGTTGATATTACATTTCTTGTAATTGCAATATTATGTAAGATGTGGATGTGTGGGTAGTTCTAGGTGAAGAGGCAAAGTCCCAAGCCCAAAGAACCTAAAATATAAGAAAAAGATAAATATCAAATATTGCGTACGATACTTAATATCAGAATTATACAATTACACGAATACTGAAATATTAATTATGGTTTGGTCAGCATAATTTAAATATGACTACATTTGTAGGTTTGGCTACGTTCTCTTGTAGTCTACACATTATGTCTCCATACTCCATACCTAATGCATTATCATTTTACAATCTGTCGGCATTGTATAAAATGGGGTTCATGATATGTACATGAAATGCATAGATATTATTATGATATAGTGAATATCTATTTACATTACACATTTACTCATGCAAATGAGATGAGCGTGTGCTAGTGATGGTTCATCCCAATCCAAATGAGTTTTGTTGGGAGAACAATTGAAATAGGAACCGGTTTACCTAAATAATGTGTATTTTATTGCCTGTAATAGCCACATCAGATAAATTCCTACCTATTATGCATGTATTTCCTTTATCTGTACAAGTACACCAAATTGACAAATACCTAATAAATATTATACCGGCACTAAACAGGTTAAGTTAAGTAAATAAGGTCAAATTCACTTTCCTGGCCATGTTAACTAACCTAAATAGCTAATGTACAAATAAATTTTGTGCATTTTACAAAATGAGATAATTAAAATCGCATACTATGCAAAATTAGTCATTTACTTAGTTTGATTAATTTTGCAGTAACAATTTCGAATGAAAATTCCATGTTCCAAAAAAGGCTTCAGAAAAATATGTTTTGCGTTAGTAAATTTTCATTTTCTTCTAGTACTGCAAGACAATCTAATCAATATTAGGTATTTATATATTATATATTCTATTTTAATATAACTTTGTTTAATCTACTGCAGCTAATTCGATTATCTAATTAAGTTAACTTGGCTATGTTAAAATAAATAATGCTTTGTATTTGTATTGTGCAGGAGCACATTAAACAAAAATCTTGAGAAAACTACTGGAGAATAAAATTTTCCGTAGACACATTTTCAATTTTCAAATGCACGTCAATCAAAGTCGCTCTCGTCCTTATCACTAAAACATGAAAACTGATGCTTCGTCTTTTATGCCATTGAATTAGTATGAATTTTCAGCAGTGTCATCGTATTTAAATTTCGCTCTCATTAAAGGTTTCACTTACAGCGCAAGTAGTATAGTAGTAATCAGTAGCCGAGTAGTACTAATCAACGCTGAACTGACTGAAGAACATGATTATTCTGCATAATAGATTCTTCTGTAAAATTGTTTTCTTCGCTTTTCTTATGTGTTTTTGTAAGAGTTTCGATAAATTGGTTCTCGTTCCTAGTTCATTACTTTATTTAGTATCTTATAGGAAGCAGTAAAAAATAAACCAGAAAAGTTAAAATTAAACCGCACTACACTGCAGAAAATAAATTGTATAGTACTCTACAGTCTACATAGACCATTAGGAGAGAACAATGCCTTTAGCTTCTCCCGAAGTTTTCATTTTCGTAATTAATTGATTTTCCTTGGAACACAACAAAGGAAAACGGAAAATACTGTTATTGTCAAAAGTAGTAAACCCAGTGCTAAAGAAACGTGTAATTTTCTAATATTTAACTATACAGATCCCTGTCTAATTTTCGCATGAAAATGAAATTGAAAAAAGTTTGTTGCTTCTGTTCTGCAGCCTAATAACAGTATTAACACACGTAATAAATACGGTAATAGTTGTAGTACTATTATTATTACACAGACACAGACAGTTTGCAAAAAGACAGACAGATACAGAGCACGGTCTTATCTGACTGACACACAACACGTTAATGGGATTTATTTATTTCAAGCTCAGTAGTTTTTTACAGTTTGCTCTTCTATTGTGTATTGTATGTGTTGTGTACTATATAACGTGTAAGCAAAGTTAGTTAACTATAACTTGGTTAAACTACTGCACTGTATTATTTTTACTATAGTTTATGTGAAATGTGAAGTCAGCAGTCAGCAGTAGTTAAGTACCTTTCTTAACATAATTCTTAATATCACATGTAGTGCAGTGTAAACGTAAACCATATTTATTATGTATAGTATACATACCACATAGTGCTCCCAGTTAAGTTTTTTAACTATCGTATCGTAAAGTATGGTGAGTTGAGTGCTCTGCGTAAAATTAATCGTCAGTATGAACATGAACATGAATGCGACTGTCTTCTTGACAGTGAGAATGAGAATATCGTAAGAGCATCCGTCTTCAGCTAAAGGTAAAGTTAATGCTAATGTAAATGTAATATCCGTACTTGTACTTTAGTTTAGTTATAGTTACCTACAGTATATGCATCGTAGAATCGTAGTAAAACTAATGCTAATATCTGTAGTACCTAAGAAGTTAATTCATCCACGATTTTCACTTTTACTAAAGGCGCTTTTTCAGAGGATCTGTCATGATTTATGATAGCAGAAATTAAATCTGAATCTGCATACGTACAAATATAACTAGCCAAAGCCAAGCACTGACTTTTATTAGTAAAAGGATAAAGCACTACTTAGAGTACAATGGAAAATTATTAGTAGTAAAAACATGCTACCTTTAAGTACAGTACACCAATGTACCTATACTTTATATGATATTAAATATTGTTAAAACTGCTTTTAAGCTTCCCATAGCTATAGTATATCTGTACATGGAGAAATATTGTATAGTAGGTTATGTTTGTAAACACAAAATATCTTTGTGTCAGTAGGTAAACTCTTTCTAAGAAGAATATTAAATGCATTTGTAAACGACATCCTAGGAAAATGTAAGTAAATACAGACGCGTATTAGGAATACGACTTTTGCTTACTCATTTACTAAAGATTTAACTTGCAATTACTCTTGACTTTAATATTTACGATATTACCTTCTAACAGTATTTAGTTGAGACTGAGAGTCTTGAGACAACTTGAGAGTATGTACATGGTACACAGATGAATATGAATATTGTGTTTAAGTTTGCGAAGAAGGTTTTAGATTTCTTTATGTAGTATACCTACATTATATTTTGAAGACACTACTACTCAGTCCACTCAACTCTTGGCTTCTATATTCTAGCACAGGTATATTTACTTATGTTTATTATGTACGTAAGGAACAGCTACACGATCTTCTTTTCACTTGATTTGATTTGCTAAGTTGTAGAGACATTAATGCCCAGCATGAGCATGACATTAGACATTCCATTTAAATGCAATCCAAGTTGAATGCGAAACTTTTTATTTTGCGAATATCCTTAAGATTTCAAGATACCTTCCAGCATCAACGTGTTCACTCATATTATATCCTATGAAAATATAAGTACCTATAGCCCGGCCAGGCCACAGAACAAGAAGACCACATTAGCACTAATACAAGAACACTCAACTGAAAAACCATAGAATCATTGTTTGTTTTCGTCACTCGCTCTTTGATTTCTGTAAGATTCTTCAAATCCACTTTTCAATTTCAATCCTCTATATTCTAAGTACAATATAATCCATAAAGAACATAGCACAATGTGATTCCGACAAGACAAGAAGACAAGCACGACACTTTACACGTACACAATTAGGTATCTTACGTCTATCAATTTCCTACTCTTGGCTGACTTGACTTAACTGTCAAAATTATTAGAACTGTTTTCTTTTCGTGATGTCAATTCAGTAACATATTATTTAGCGTTTTCAAAATTATTTTAGTGTTCTTTACTACCTGTGTGCTTATTAATATGAAATAACTTTCAATTTTCAATTCCTTTTAAAAATCCTTCTTGAAGCAAGTAACTATTAACATTAACGCTACGACTTCAAGTGTCAAGAATGTACTAAACTAATGGATGAACTTTCTTAGACTATCTTAAATGAAAAAAGAGACCATACATACTCTTGTACCGTTATGTTAGCCAGAAAAGTTGTATTATGGACCTATCCCATTTTACATTACAGTACAGCACACCAATTCCGTATTATTTACATCTACTACACACATCTACAGATACAACACTGACTGGGTGGTACTATTGTAAAGATTATTATAAATTAAAACAGATAATATATTATACACTCTTCTGCAAACTAAGCACTTATTATGAAGTATTGTACAATACTTAGGACTTGCGTGTGTGTATGCTCATTTCATTAGCAACTTTCCGCAAAGTAGTTAAGTACTACTAGTACTAGTGTAGCATGGCTTTTAGCTTTTGAATTTGCATTTGATATTATTAACTTACGTGTTAGATTGAATTGAGATGCAACTCTTATGACTTAGTTTGGAGTTGGACTGATGTGATGTCCTCTTCTCGCTCTTACTCAAGAATTTCACTCTTTTCCCACTTTTACTTTATAAGGAATTTTGATATGATTGAGAGATAAAATAGAGAACAGACGAAAGGACGAAACACTAAACACAACTCATGTAGATACTATAAGAAGATACACATAAGATAGAATATAGAGAAATGGGAAGAAATAAAGGTGAATGCCGGCTTGCGATTAGACGCGGCTACAGTCCACTCTTCACTTGCCGTATAAAAGGTATCTGACAACGTGTGAATATTAATACAAGAATTTAATATCTAAATGTAGTAGATACGTAACTCAGTAGGTAAGCGAGTTAGTGATGGGAAACTATTCTTCAAGTGTCAAGTGGTAAAGTGACAATGAGCTCCTTCTTGTTAAACTGACTTGACTTGACTATTGACTTCCAATCCTACAATATAATATACTATACATACAAATACTATTTATGTACATACTGTAGAGAACAGAGAATTCTATTATCTCTGTAGAAATGAATGGAATTATCATGTGAGTTCTGTTTCTGTGTTTGTCTCTCTGTCGTCGTTATGAATTGATATGCCATTACCATTACACTACACTTTATAATACACACATTCAATCCAATACTAAATGTCTACTGTCTACACTAGTCACTTTGCAACAACCTTTATGCAAAGTGCACTGCTGAGATCTAAACAATCACTGAAACTCAATTGACATCTTAAGCTGCGTTTGTTTGTCTTGTCGATGTATTATTACCGTGTACCTGTACATTTATTAGTCAGATATTTAAATACAGAAAGAGTATATGAATGCTATTAACCCTCACTCTAATCTCAACCCAACAGAAAATTAAATGGCTAACTATAAAATGAATTTAGTTCTACTCGATTTACGATGCACCCACAAACATCACCTAAATCTCCTGCTTGCCATGCCCGCCTTCCTAGAAATCATTACTTACGTACATAACATAGAGATTCGTCAAGTGCATGAAAGTATGCGTAATTTTAGTGCAGGTAGGCAGGGATGTGCGAATATCACATCAGTGAAGGCAATTTGGATGCAAACAAAGCAGTTAATAATATTATTATTACTATCGCTATCTGTAACTAGTATTACCTCTACCTCCCATCTTATCTTAAGAGAGCCAAGCCAGGGCAGACTTATTGTTAGCAAGAACAATTATAACGAATTATTTCCACTCTCCTTATATATTCTGCTATAAGACTATCGTAGCAAACTTAAATGACGAACACCTACTACTACTATCTATATATACCATTTGTATGCTTCGTGAATACCAAATACATGTGTTTGGCTATCAAAGACAGTCGGTCAGGACTTTCAGGACAGTGAGTATATATATATGCAGCAGCTTTGGTACTATAGGCACCTTCCCTAGGTTTTGGTAGATTTCAATATCTCAGGTAACAATACGAACATACATTACCTAGGTACTTTTATTTGGGATGAGATTGCATGCTGTATCCAAATATCCAACATCCACATGTTTATCGTTCATTGCCAAGAATAGAGCATCCAGCTTGAGAGACCTGTGACCTGCCCCTATACTAAATTAAAGAGAGTGTATCATCATACTATCGTACCTACTGTATGTAAATATTTATGTTTAGGATTGTGACTACTTGTCTGTTGTTATTAATATCCTAAATTCTAAACTTACAGCTTAATATGGATTCTATATATATATTCTATATGTAATGGCAGTTTAATATTAATCTTTTAAGTTTCATGTTTAACGGCAAATATGTTTGTACATAGCTTTATTTTAAAATGGCTACAGAAAACGAATTGGTTTATATTGACTTATTACGTGCATGCCAACTCCTTTATAAAAATACATAAACTCTTCCGTTTGAATTATCGAAAGTTAGTGCTTTACATGAATGATGAGGTACTTAGTGGTATGTATAACGTACAAACAATTGTTATATTGCTAATTTTAGTAAACACGCACACATTTACCATAGAAGACAATAAGTATGCACATTGTAGGAACAATTAAGCACTATCAATTATACAGGACTCCATTAAGGATGAAAATTAGAAAATTAAAGAGAAGAGTAGAGCATTAACTGAACTCCATATTCTCAACAAAGCTAGAGCTAACGTTAAGTCTAGTAAGTACGTATAAAGTGTGTGTGCTTTGCATGATTGGTATAATAAATACCTATCCTATATGCGGCAACTATTTAACCACTACTAATGTGAACTGACTTTCAATGGTAACATCTACTATTATTTAAAGATGGACAGACACAGAACGGAGAAGAAAAGGAAACTTGTGTGCTCACGTCACACGGCTTTACAGTTGCAACTTGCAAGTACTTAATGTAAGGCAAGTCAACTGAGTCAACTGAGTTCCTTACTACCTCCTACATTCTGTGCAGCATAATGTGTACGACTTTTATAAGTCACTGGTATGTATTACAATAGTGCACAGTAGTAAGACGGGCCGCAGTAACGTAGCTATAGTAGTAACGTGCAACATTGTTACAATAGCACATAAATTCCAAATACCTGTAGGAATACTTAAGTACGCATATAGGATGTACATCTATGTATGTACTAAGCAGGCATTTAGTTGGTTAACAGGTACATTGTATGTACAGATAAGGAAGGAATAATAATTTCCGAATAAATGTAGGTATGCGTTTCTGTAAATCCTCTTGTCTTTGTATATACTATATAAAAGTTGTATGTACAGACACTAACCACAATGCTGTAGGTATGTAATGGTGTACTACGTAAAGTTGTTACTCATCTTATGCTACCTTCCTTAATGCAATCAGCAACTTAAGTTATCGAAAGTATTCTGCGTGCACGTAATACAATGGAACACAATAGAATAATGCTCTACTCTTTCTTATGGCTACACAAATCAGACCAAGTAAATTATTTACTTCTGCTCCTGCTGACTGAGCACTAAGCTAAGCTTAGTTCCTTATCTCCTAGATATATTAGTATGTAGACAAGTAGTCATAGTAGGTAAGGCAAGTCTCTCTTTATCTAATATCAAATAAATACTTATACACATAAATAGATCCAATCTAAACACTTTTGATAACTATTTACTATCTGCAACAAGTATAGCTAGTATATGAAGTACTTAATATAAATATTCCACTATTCTTGTCCTGTCCATCCGATCCTATTCATAAATTCATAAATGTATACAAACAAACGTTAATGGAAATGGTAAACGAACACTGCAATCAGTTAAGCTAACGATAAGTAAAAGGAACAACTGTATTGTATGTAGTGAACTATATCTTATAATGTAGAGATAGAAGAGTAAGGCGAATTCTGTCGAGTACTTTTCGTTTCGTTTCGCAGAAAGGCGTCTGTTGTGTTGTGTTCTGTCTGACTGGCTTCTTGTATGCAATGCTGTAGGTATTTGCTCACTTTATACCTAAATGCGCTCTCTTAATACCCCCTTTAAGATGTCTACCACTGTCATTGCTAACCTACCTAATGCTACCTAATTTAGTAAGCAGAATAAATTCCATACTAAGTATATGGACATATTCTGCTAACTTATGTCATAGGCAAGAAATTACAGGCGGTCTCAGTTTCGTAGCTGTTTGAGAAAATCTAGTCCATTTTTAATCGTTTTGCCAAAAAATCTAATCAAACTATAACAAGCAGGGGCCAGGGGTTCAGAAATTCCATTGAAAAACAGACGCCTGGAAAAAAGCCATAAAAATACCCGGTATTACAACTTTCCCGATTTTCTCTGGTCACAATTTTTTTTTGCAAACGTGTCCTTTTAAGTAACTAGCATCTTCTTTCTAATTTTTTTAAAATTTCTACTGGATAATTCCAAAAATACTAATTTTTCAAAAAGTGTGTTTCTACACTTTTTAAAAGATCCTAATTTCTTAAAATAAAAATGAGACACTGAAATCCGTTGGGTGATTAAGTAATGAGTCCGTAATTCCCATTTGGCTGAAATGGTCGTCTAGCATGTAACGAAAATCTTAAACGTGTTCATTGCCTACGACATGTATATTTACAGGTGATAGCAGTGGACATTGGACATAATATGGGTTTACTTTGCCCGCCTATCGTAACAAATGTGATTGTACATAAGCAGTAATAATGTTAAGTTATGATTATGAGTTATGAGGACATATAAGAGGAAGACGGAGAGGGTTGAGTGAAGAAGACTCTCACTCTGGCCGACTTGATTGTCTGTCTCTTCTCCACTTGCCCAGGACAATTATCTGCTGATATGCTATTGCCATTGCTATCTACGTGTCACAGAAGACATTACTCATTAAACAAGACAAGACGCTTCTTCAGTCACTCTCGTTTCGCAAATTCCCTTGTGTGTGTCTGCGTACTCTTCTCATTCTTTGCTCACTCACTCTGTCAGCTTCCTCTGCCTTCCCCATTAATTTATTTTATGAAAACATTCAAACATCCGCATATTTGGATGCCAAATGACCAATTCAAAGCTCAACTATGGGCTGGCAGGACCATTCCACCACAAGTCATAAGTACTTGCTACATACATACATTATCACAAAGTACAAAAAGGGTTTCCCATTGAGCCCACTCCTTGTTCTTGACTTGAATTCTTTATTTATGCAAAACGTTAGCAATTTCTGTCTGTGTTATGTTAACATTAGCTTTTACGTTCACATCCCTTATTAGACAAAATAGCTCAAACTAAATTGTATAGGTGTATAGAATTCGCACATTAAGATCCTTGACTTGAGGTTCTATAGTCAGCTCGACACTATTCTGGTAATTGAACATAATTGACTCTAATGACAATGATAGCATCCATTTCTGTACAACGTTTTGTTTACTTACGTATTCAATCAAATTGGTAACAATTTACATTTTACACACACTCTACATATGTAACTGCGTGTATTATTGTCATTGTTGCTGTAATTCAGCTGAATAACTATTACAAGTTTACACATAGCTTAATAGCTACGTACAGAATGTATCTTCATTCTTAATAAGCCCTATAAATTGTTTGGGTGAGCAGTGAGCGTGAGAGGGCTATATGAATTAAAGGATAACGCAAATTGCGTGTGAAAAACGTGGTCGAGTATAATGGACAGTGAAGCGGTTGTAGTTGTGATTGTGATGGTATTATGATTTGATTATGAGCTGCGTATTCCATATTAGAATATCATATTAACGGGCATTATATCTAAATACTCTGTTCTAAAGCTCCTTGATGAGTAGTGATTTTGTGACGTGAGAGTAAAAATTGAAATCGAAAGTAGGATATAAGAAAATGTAATTTTAATGATTAAAATGCATACTGAAATGGAAACTTGTAACGTAAAGGTAACGTGCCATATACATACTACACACGTAGGTAATTTAAGACGGATATAACTCAAAGGAATGGAAAAATAGAAACTCACATAATTTTCGCATATATTTAATGCGAAAATATTTGCATATTCATTTGCATTGAATATAGAAATCAAAAGTAAATAATTATCCATAATTTTCATTTGCAATGTACATATCAGATTATTTTATAGACACGACCGACACTACTACACGGATGAGCATAGTATGTGCATCTTAATGCAGCTCATTATTTAAATAGACTGGGCTTATGTAAAGGAATCTTTTATAAAAGCTCCTTTGGGAAAATGTGCTCTAAAGCTAAAGCTTTTCCTTTTCCTTACTATTACATATAAGTTTAGCTAATTGAGGACCAGCCAAGTCAAGACTAACAATAAGGCACAGCACATCTTCGCTTACTTAGACGTAAAGATTTAAAATACAGTTAGCTAATGAGAGTGCGTAAATATAAATAAATACGAAGAAAAAACGATATTTCATCCACACTTGACTTGTTAGGGAGTCGAGTCAATGCAGCGTAATAGAGAAATGCGATTGCAAAAAGCATAGACCGGACGACAAGGCAGGACAGCTTAAAAATTAACACAATGGGGAATGGGGCAAAAGAAAATCTTATTCTAAACGAAGTATTCTAGTTTCTAGAGGTGCTTTAAGTACGTAGTCATAAATAAAGCAGTTTGCATACATTAGACACATCCAACACACTTCTCTGTAAAACTGAATGCGAATCATTTTTAATTAGACTTGCACTCCCATCACAGCTTAATTCAGGAGTAGTTAATGCTAATTAATCTTCTATGTACACAATACATACTTTTCTATATGACAATTGACAATACACACATGCTTTCTGTATAATCATAATAAAAATATTTGTATGCTAATTCTCTGTTGGCAGTCAGTCGGCTTCTATTGACACTCTTTCAGAAAATTGCAAGTTATGCATACAAGGAAAGCAAGTACTCAAAAAATGCATATACACAACTCAGTTATGTATTTAGTTATTTTTAGTGCGTGTATTTATATTAAATGTACTTTAGTTAAACACTCTTACTAATACAAATAATGATAAGTAATATATTAACATGATTTTGATGTAGCTGAATCTAAACACAGAAAATATATACATCTACTAGAGTTACTAAAGTATCTTGAGCTGTAGGGTGCACATAAAAGTGAAATCCGTGTTTACTCCATAAAAGCTACATGGCTACATTGGTTTTAGTGTTAAATATATTTACCATTAAATATTGCAGAATTATGTTTACCGTTTAAAAGTGTTTTAGCTTTCGGCTTGGCTTCATTCTTCAATTCGTCAAGTTTACTAATGTGTACAATGATAATTATTACTCTTTCAGTTCCGTGAATGTGTGTTGAGTTTAAGCGTAGATAAATATCCCTATTTGTAAATTTGTACTGTAAACACGGTATATATGTATTTAGATGCTATGAGCATGCATGGGCAGCACACGCACACAAATGACACAGAAGAGTGAACTAGTTTGTCAGCATCATCACTTTTAATGGAAAGAAGTGAATTAATATGTTTTACATGAAAATCTCACTTCCTCTGCATTTCCTCGTAGGGGAGATCAGAACATTCAGAACGCGAAAAGTTTTCATTAATTTATGACATGTCGTGTCTTATGATTAGTAAAGTAATTGTTCCGGTATCATAATACATATACACATATAGATACTAAATGTATAGTAAGATTGCGTATCGAATTTGTATCATTTCCATTTCCATGCATTACACATCACAGCACATTTATATCAACCTAGACTGTTTCTAGCATAGTTCTGTCAAGTGCATAATTATAATTGTCAGTGTCAATCTGTACATTTAAATATTTAAAAGATTATTTAAATGGGGTGCATATTCATATCTACAATTTGTACGTAAGGATTTTAGTTTGTATTGCTTATCTCTGCATGGACAAACTACAAACACTGTATTCGTTACAGACTTTAAATGATACTACACAAATATTTATCTTAATATTGTATAACGAAGAATTTAATATATTTTGACTATTGAATTGACTATGATGGTACTGTATGCAAAATTCTTTGATACAGAATTGTTTGCTCGATATTCATCTGGGCCGACCTTTTTTTGTATGCGTTTTTAGAAACGGAATTGGATTACCAGAATTACAATTACAAAACGAATGACATGAGACGCGTGACCTTATCCTAAAAATGTAGATACGTTTGCCTTAAAAGAGTGAATGTGATGTGGGTAAGGTATACAGGGAGTAAAATACATGATTTGACTCTGACCCGTTTTATGTTTTGTTCAGACAATGTGCCCTAATTTGCTTTCAGTTTCTTAAAGTTTAAGCTCGCGTTAATTTATTTACGTTACTAGTATTTGCAATTTACAGATATTAGCAGCATGCTATCGCTATCGAAAAACATGCAGTCAGTGTCAGTATGCATTCGGCATTTCTTTGTGAATTCCCACATCAACTTACATTCATTTGATTTGGCATTTCCTTTTGACTTGCGAATTTGCAAACAATTTACGCGAATCAAATCATGTAATACAATAAGTAAACCAGTACATTTTGATTTGGAATAGCTTTCAGAAAATAGGAAAGGTAACTTAACAGCTTTAATCGCAGAGAATCTTTCAAGGAGTTTCATGTCTGTAGTATTTTATTTTTGTTCGATTTTAGGTTGATAGGAGAGTAAATTGAATGATAATGAATCATGACATAACGGGTGGTGCATTCTTTTTAGGAATTGCGTAATTGTTTATCATTTACACAAAATAATGCCGATTTCAGAACTAACGTCTTAAAAGGTTTACCTTTATTTAGTTATACAAAATTTATGTACAAGAATCAAGAATAGCGCAAGGTTTTAAGGGAACAATGTGATTGCTGATCCAGAGACTATTTTTGAGGTTGCATTGCTGCAGATCTTCATTGGTCTGGTCTTTGTCTTAAATATGCTGTCCTATTTACTTCTTTGTAAAATTGTCATAAAGCATATACTTTTACTTACTGTCAAGTTTTAGCAAAAAGGGAATTTGAAACTCAACAGAATGTTTTGCAATGCAAATAATTGCAATTTGTAATAAAAGTGACAGATCACCTTTTATTTTATTTTATTTATAACTTTAATTTTTTACTTTTTTTTTAAATTTTTTAGAAACAGGGAAACAATTTTGTGATCTAAATAATATTAGCACTGGATCTTAATAACTAACCGTAATTTGCTGACCTAATTCGTTTCTAAATGTTTTGACAAACATCGCTTAAACGTAAGCTTAAAATTAAAATCCAACCAACTAAAGTGCAAATGTTTGATTATGTAATGAATTGAATTTTCTAAATCTCTTGTCTAAGCAGAATAATATTCAGAGTACCGTGACATGATGTGATAAAAAGATAAACAATTGTAACATTTTATTACAAAGATGAGGTTTTAGAAAGTATTCTAAACAACTCGAACCTAGTTGTAAGCATATTGTTGGTTTAGCACATTTACATTACATAACTACATATACTTATTATTATGTCGGTAAAAAGGCTTAACTCATCGTTTACAATGCATGCGGACGTTTTAGGTCACTTTGAGCTTATTAGAGTGAACGTATTAAATAGTAACAAGGAAGAGACTTTGCTTTATAACTGCATTCTTATTGAATATTTTCGTCTGCATTCTAAACTCCAGATTATTTTCGTCTGGTTCGCTTTTAAACATTTTTTTTATAAGTGGCTGCATTTATTTTTCAACATAAATCCAAATAGTAGATAAATTCATGGCATTTTGTAACTATTTGTTGCATTTAGATAAAATTGATGTATGGGATTCGTGATTTGAGTAAATAACATTCTGTGTTGCGTCATTGGCCACAAGATATTACGATAAAGAAAGATCATTCGGATTCTTATCAGGAATCTGTATTCTTTAACGAAATCTTTTAAGTACGCAGCTTATTTTTGCTTTACTCGTCGAATTTTTTTATTGAAATAGCATTATGTACATTATTCTTTATTCTCATTATTATACTATACTTGCCGTCTATCTAGTCTAGGTGGAAATACACAAAAAAGAGTTACAGGAGGTGCCATCCTTTTTCTTCTTTTAAAAATTTCATTGTTAGCTGCATACTTCCTCTTTCTCTTTGTTTGTTCATAATGTTCAATTCAAATAGATTAGAGCAAAGAGAACAGATTATTTAAGAATGACTTATGATAGTGGACTAATGGGTATTCCATTCCAAGTCTAAAATTGCACATAGCAAGTAGTAAGCAATAATACAAACAAAGAATATACTTTGTCACGCTTAAGTATTATTGAATACTCACCTTACTTACGTATAGCAAACACATTTTACTTTGTAAAAGTGTTGTATGTATAAATAAATGTAGTGCAATGCAATCAATTATGTATTTTCATTGCTTTGTAATTTAAGCGGTCAAAGGAGAAACTCCCATACATGTCATAAGTAAGCTAAAACGTAAACGCAAGTGTATTTTTGTATATGTGTAACCAAACTCAATAGCGACAATCTATTGTAATGCAGTAAACAATCTTTAAATATAAATATTCATAGATTTTAGTTTGATGCGTGCTTTTTTATTTGTATGCAAATCGTGCCCGGTGACGCTTTCCACACGTTACTTCGTACCCAATAATGTTTCGAATATTGACAAGTCTTAAATCTTAAATGTGTTAAATAAGTCGTTTTGGAAAGGGACGCGTTACAGAAATTTCTAATTAGAATGAATTGTAGAAATATTAAGTAGTACACAGTACACACTACAGTTAGCATTTTTAAATATTATGGTTATGGTATTCAGTATTCCTTACTTAGAGCAATAAATTCTTAGCAACTTTCTTTAGAATTAAGCTAGTGTCAATTTATATTTAAGAAATACATTTTGGCCATAATGTGTGAAAGTAGTTGATGGAGTGCACGATGGATCAAGTATTTATCATTTGCCAGAATGAGAATTGCCAGAAATCTTCCCGAAATAATAATATTCTCTGATTAATTCCTGGTAATATCAATACAAGAGTTGTCATTTTCAAAAATTACAGTTAGAATAGTCAATCTGAACGTGGATCACGCTTATACCAATTTCTTGATGCCCATATTTATAGTTTATCATAGGTGTTTGTTTTGATGTGTGTACGTAATGTGTTAATTAAAGTATTATAATTGAATGATAAGAAGCTGTAGTTAATGCCAATAACAAATATTATTAACAATTTATATTACGACGAAAGGAAAAAATTATTGATATTATTTAAAAACATTCTGAAATGAAGTTAACAGATAATTTGGTTACTTTAGTCTCTTTGTAATACACATTTGGAGAATTTTGCTTCTGAGAAATAAAAGCCCGTTCACAACCTTTTAAGGTGTGGGTTCCCGTCCAATAACCTGTTATCCAAAATTTTCCCGATTCAATACCTTGGTCTGGATTAAATATTTTCGATATATAATAGGTCCAGCACGTTTAAAATGGCAATGATGAGAAAACGGACGCTTTTTGAGGTATTGACAAATAAGATGAATATGACACAAATTATCCAAAATATGCGTTAATGCAAATCAAGGAATTGAATCGGGGATTCCGAATATACAACTCTTAACAAAATCCATTACAGAATCTGAAAGTTATAACTCATATACAATACAACTTGCAATTTTAGTTTTGCATGTAAAGTGTCTCTCCTAATATTTTTCATGATCGGGAGTCGGGACCCACTTCTTAATAACTATTTTTGTTGACCAAGTTTCAGGAGAATAATTTTCATTGTTCATTGACTATATTAAATGAATGATGATCGCATTTACATACATGGTAGACATTGTAGTAAAATGAAGCTAAACGATGAAACTCTTAATTTTGTAAAGGAATCTCTTTTAGGTTCTTAAAAATGCAACAATAATACAATCATGTCATTATCTGTATTCAAATGAAATACTAAAAGGAACTTTACCTCAATTTCCACCATAAATATTATCTTTTGAAGTACACGAATCTTTTTATAATATTTATATTTGTGACTTGCAACTTAATTGTATCGCATAATTGGTATACTAAACAGTGCTTTATAAATCTAATCAGGTTCTACCGTAATTACAATTAAACACGTGAAACAAGTGCTTTCTACTTCAGTTAATAAAAGTAAATAAATCAGTAGTACACTGGCATGAAGTGTATAATTGCAAGAAGTAAGATAATATCGAACAAAGTTGCAATTGCAACATTCAAAGAGTTTCTGTTTGACAATTCGTTTAGTAGCGGATGTAGTTTATCTGCATAGCATAGCCTGCTTTAATCTTTAACGAACCTAAGTAGCTTATGAAAAGCAGACAGGATGTCAAAGTGTATAGCACATAGTTATAAAATTATAACATTGTAGTCACTGAATCATGTACAATGTACATTACAAGTGAATTCATGTAAAGCGGTAGCATAAAAGTGGAATTAAATCGCGAGGTGCACAGAATCAGTACCGTGTAGTCTACCAAGAATTTTTCTTAATTTAATTTTTACGGTGTTTACAGGCAGAATGACCAATTAATTTTATGGATTCTTTACGGGCAATTTACCTACAGTGTTTTAATCTTTGGACATTTATGTGGGATTTTTCTTCCCATGGCTAAGCTCTAAGCTTTCAATGCCCGCCGTTTCATATAAAATTCTGTCTGATGATCTTCTAATGTTTATCATTGCATCCACCTTTTTAATGAAATTTTAAGAAGGAATAGACCCTCTCACTCGTCCATACACATCTGCAAAAATAACAATAACATCAATCAAGTAAAAACAATTTCAATGGTGGCTGGATAATATATGTAAGAATATCTAAAAGCAAATTCACTTAAATAATCTAAATTAGTGTCTGAAAATAATTTCTAATTTCCTATTAAGAAAGTACCGTAAACATGCACTTTGCATTGGTTTTCCAACATTGAAATGACTGTGTATCCTTATTTTGATTAATCTTAATTGCCCAGAATAGGTTTCTTTTAAGATAAAAACTGATTTAATCAAAGGAACTGTAATTTCAATAGATCGAAATTATTTCAACATAGCTAACTAAAATATATTCTGATATTTCATCATGTATCATGATATAGTAATGTTTTAAATTGCTAACTACTATATAATAGTTACGTGTTACGTCTAATAACGATCATGCATTCAAAGGCTATTCATTACGTAAAACAAGAAATAAATAAATATTCTATAATAAATAGGTACCTACTCACCTACCTAGATATTTATAGTCAGAAAGGTTTATTTTTATTTTCCACAAGTATTCTGCTTACAGTAAAGTAAATAAATTGCAATAATAATAAAATTAAAAATATAAAGCATAGAATTCCCCTTCATGCTTGTTTATAACAACACATATACATAATTATGGTACACAATCAGTCTAATTTTAAAAACTTGCATTAATTAGGCTAAGCATCATAATTCACTTTTCTGATAAAACATTTGATTTTCGGTTTTGCATTGACTAGAATTCTTTATATATTTATTTTTGATTAAATCTGCTCCCATTTCCCCGATCATTATACACGGAGCATTTGTATTTGCAGACACAAGTGTTGGCATTACGGAAGCGTCTATAACTCGCAGATTTTCTATCCCAATTACTTGCAGCTTTGAGTTAACGACTGCATCCTTAGAATCTTCTTTTCCCATTGAGCAGGTGCCGACAGGGTGATAGATTGTAGTAGTGTAGTGTCTAATGAGACATTGGTAATATTCCTTGGATTTAAATTCATGTTTTTCACATCCGGGGAATGGTGTTGGGTATAAATGGCCATTTATGGCTTGAAAACTTGGCGTGTTCTCTACTAAATTCACTGCAAATTCCACTCCTGAAATAGAAAATTAATATCTCACAGATGGCTGTATATCCCCTTATACATAATAATAATATCTAAGTTTAATTAGAAAGCTAATGCAGCATTACCTTCAATAATAGTTTTCAAATCAGACTCATCTTCAAAATACTTTGGGTCAATCAACGGAGGGTCATTTGGATCTTTACTTCTCAAAAGAACTTCTCCTCTCGTTTTAGGCCGGCCCAATAAAGTTACAAGAGTAAATGCATCTTTCCCCGTCCCATCTTTATAATATTTATGTAAAAGCCCCTTTTTTGTATTAAGAGCACTTTCCATGTGACGAGGGAAGAAATTATAGAACGCCCCATTCAGAAGAATTAATTGCAAGTCGGGCCAATGTCCATTCCCTTCCTTTTTGGCTGTGCTGGAAGATATAAACCCTGTGGCGGTTGCTGTAGATGAGGTTAAGACTCCTGTTCCCCGAAAGTAAAAATCTAGGAAGGAGCTAGGAGTCACATCTCGATCCGGATTAAATGTCACAGTGTCATTCACAACAAAATGTGTAAATGTTCCTACATGATCCTGAAGATTTTTTCCAACCGGAAGATCTTGGATCACTGGGATCTATATAGCACATCAGGAAATATGAATACTTTCAACAAAAATGGGGATGAGGACAATTTTTCCATTGATAAGTACTTGAAAACGTATTCTGACCAACATCGGATAAACCAATTAATATGTAGTATTTCTTTTAATTAAAATTTATTTACGAACCCCAAGGGCTTCCAAATGTTCCTTAGGCCCAATTCCAGAAGTCATCAATATCCTTGGTGAATTAATTGCTCCTACGATGATAAAATATGATAGTAGAAGCTGTCTTGTTTTATTGAAGAAAATAATATGGTAAGGAATAATTTAAATAATTTAATAAAAAATTAAAATTATTAATCACCAGCACTTAGAACGACTTCTTTAGTGGCATGAGCGACTTTGACTTTCCCGTGTCTAATATACTCCACACCCGACACACGATTGGTTCCAGGCTCGAATAAAAGCTGTTAACGTGTTAAATGTTAATTAATATCTTTATTACCTTTTAAATATGTGTACAAAAAATAAAATAAAGTTCTAACCTTATTAACGAATGAAAATTTATAAACATATAAATTGCCCCTGGTTTTTTGCGGCTCAATAAATCCCGAATATGTTCCCATTCTAAAGCTGTTCCGTTGCTGAATATATTGGATAGTTGAGAAACCTAAATTGTTTCAATGAAAAATAAATTATAAATAAAGACAAAAATAATACTAAAAAGTGTATATACTGAAGTAAAAAATGATTATGTTACCTTCCGAAAAGTTTGCATTGTAGTCTATGGAAGGATATCCCAATTCATTTCCAGCTTTGACGAAATAGCTAGCCATTCCAGAGAAATCTGGAGTTTTCACTGTTAAATAACCTCCTTTGGAGTGATATTTACTTGTTTCTTCGTCCATATCCTTAACACACTCATAATTCTCCGACTTCTTGAAATATTTCAAAACGTTTGGGTAAGACCATCTAGAACTATTCAGAAGTCTTCCCCAATTGTTATAATCTTCGGGATGTCCTCTGGCATAAATCAAAAAGTTCAAATTGCTCGATCCACCTTATTTACATGATTTACAAAGTTCAATTTTTGGCACTAGTAGAATTTACTAGAATAATTATGGGTTTCCTGTATAATTTTATAATATTATATTCTTACCTAATCCTTTTCCACTGGTCCAAGCACTTCTCTGGAAAATTATTAGCAAGCTATTTATTTTTTATCATTCCGTATCATAATATTCATATAATATATTAAGAACAGATTTATAGAACAAAATATATATGTTTAATATTTAATATTGGGTAAAAATAGAAATTATTTTAAATTGAATAGATTTTTTATACAGTTACCTATTTAAATTATTTAAGTTACCAGCAGATTTATTTATTTTAATTTTGATAGATCTACAATTTAGCTACATATTTTTTATTTAGAATTTAATTTAACTACCTGTTCATGCATTGCTAAACAAGAATGCTTTTGCGGTACAGTCAGCATCTGCCAATCTATTCCTGGGTGGTTTATCATCATAATAGATGCGCTGGGTACGTATGTCCCTGGATGAGGTGCTCCTCCTGCTTCAAGGAGCAATGTTTTAAAATTCTCTGAAAGTCTGGTGGCGACAACGGCTCCAGAACTTCCCCCACCCACTGAAAATAATCATTGTTAGTTTCTTATATCTGTTTTCAAGTTATCGAATTTTTTTAAGCATTTTTCATTGTCGTGAATAATAATGATAAATCAGGCTCAATAAATAAAATTATTTTGCCCTGAAAATTATTTGCTAATATTTAATTTTAAACACGAGCCACATTTAATATAATCAGATAATATTTGGGAATTAAAATAACATAACCTTACCCACAATAAAATCGAACGTATCTTCATGGTCATAAAATGTCGCTTGAAATTTATCTCCAGCAAATTCCAATGTATTATGCAAAATCACCGACACTCCGACAAAAACAAACATTAAATGAACAATCCATGAGAATAAATATTGGAACCAAGTTACATGAGACATTTTAATGGTACTGTTGTTTTTTTCTATCAAAATATTTTATTATTTCAGACCGTTGATTTAGGATCTAATTAGTTTATCATGGGATAATATTTTTATGCTGCAATAAATATGAAAATCTCGTTGTTTTTTGAAAATACTGTTATTTTAATAATTTTCTCTCTGGTTTCTTTAAAAAATTATTTCTAAACATTCTCAAAATTGTCGTAATCCTAAAATTAAATTCTGAAATAATTTGGTAATAATTATTTGCAAGTTGCGTAACCTGTGCTTAACTAAGGAATAATAACAAATGTGCAAAGTACAAGGATTTATTCTGAACTCAATTAACAATGTTGGTATTTTATCCTGCAAGGATGACATAAGTACGTACAGATACATAATATATCTTTATTGTAGCCAGGCCAGGATATGGCTTACAAGCACTAAAGCTAATAATTTTAAGTTGGATTTAACAAGTTTTGTGGGAACTGTTAAGTTGTTTTTCTTCGGCTTGTTGTGTACGTAGACGTAGACGTAGGACGTAGCATTGGGCTTCTCTGGGGAACTGGAAAATATGTGTACTTGCTATTATATTCATATCTACAGCTAATTGGTACCTAAATATATACCCACCTGTATGTAGTAGCAATTTAATACAAATTTTTGAATACAGAGCCGCAATGTTTATTACGATGTACTGAACTTCCTGTATACTTTCTAAGTCTTTGTGGGAAAATAGTTCTTGTCCTATGTTTATTGAATATCATTATGAAAAGATTTTTTTGTGTGCATAATTTCATTTACAAAAATTGTCTTAATTACTACTGCCTTTATTCTATTCTGTAATGGGAGCTGAGTCTTAAATCTTAAATTACAGATAGTGGTATAGGTATTAAATATATATTTACATTGTGTATAAGTGTACTACTTGGTACATTTCGATAAATAATAATCTACGCACTTAAACAAAGGTTTTCCAGTAATAAAATGGATAAATATAGATACGTCTTTGGAACCATTTTCCTTGATGTGTTGGGAATTATTTCATCTACGTAATGAAAACTGCAGTATTTATTTCTCCATCTGAGGCATTATCTGCATAAACATATACTAGACATGTAAATGGTAAAGATGACAATGATAAGGTTCGCACTATAAGAAATTATTTAGTTCTATTAGAAAAGTTAAAAAATTGTTCCCTTCATGTACTAGTTCAAGTGCATTGTTACATTTAGTCACCAACGTATGTAGGTTACATAGTTGTGCGTATGTAATTAATGTAAAGCAAATGTATCAGGCTAAGGAGCTGGAATTGGCAAATCACCTTTGTCTAACTGATATCCTGCATGGTGTACCTAAATATCTTAGCTAAACTTATTTGCTTGCTATATGTCCAGATAGAAAGAGAAATAAAAGTGACTAAAGAAGTGTAGGAATCGGTACCACGTAGAAGGTACAAAAAATTAGGTGCAAAGAAAAATGTTTATCATTCCCACTACACTACTGACATAACAAACTTACTTTATTCCCATTTAGCTGACCTGCATTTCGGTATATTATGCATCCTTATCACAATATTAAATAATACGTGTAGTTGCATTGTAGCAAGTTTTGTTTTTATCCAAGCGAGCTGAGCTCACTTCCCCTTACATAAGTATTTATTCCAGGTCGTATCGTATAGTTTATAGCTTGCTTTTGTTCAAGCACAAACAGTAGTTATTAAATAAAGCGGACATATCATATCCCTTAAGAACCAATGTTATATAAGACAAAATTGCCTTACAAACATGCTTGTCTATAAACAAAATGATGTATGTGTACAGCGAAAACATTTAACAGTTTTTTGTGCCTAATCTGTACTTCATAACTTGTTTACTTGGCATTTAGCTTACTGAAATTCTCACTCTCATGGTGCTATTGTTTACTTTGTAGATTTTATGAGTTAGCGACTACTACTACTAATTCTTCAATAACATTTAGGCAACCTATTTCTTACTGCTACAGATTATTATCACATCATTCTGTCTTTTATATTATAAAACTTGTTTTAATTCCCTTCGATTTTCTTTGTTAGCCGTAGTGGCCGGAACTAGCTAATTACATTTTTGTTAATTGTTTTAGTCAAGGCTATACCACCCTAACAAATTTCCAAGCTAAAATATTGGAAAATTTTCTCGAGACAATTGCTGGTGTTAAGTAAGATTCTCCAAAACCAGAAAATAGGTAAATATTCATTCTAATTTTAAAAAATACGAAGGTAGTAGGAATGGTCTAAGCATTTTGTATAGACTAATGTACATTTGATATGCCCATAAGGTAATTATTTGCTTACTGAATTTATTTCTTTTGTAATAACAATTGTTGTAGATAAGCATAATACAGAATAGGTCTAGAAGAATAAATTAATTCATTTCAAAACTTTAGACGATGCGATGTATGAATTATGGGTTTACACTAGTGCATACTAATTGGTTGACATTAACATTAACCTTAGTGTCAGTTCTTGTGTAATGATGGGTTGGTACACATAGCATACAAGTTATGAAATCTATTTCAGTATTTGCCATAATATTACCACTTTATTTATGCAAATTGCTATCTCCACTGCAATTGCAGTTCATGCAGAAAATTGGATGCCGAAAAAAATACAGAGATCAATGCGAAACGTGCAGTATTCAAGTTAAAATACTTTTATGACCGCATTACACGAATATTGGAAAGTGAGCATTGCAATTTGCACTCTAACAGCGACTGTGCTTCGATATGATGACATAAACAAAAGTACCTATCGAACATAGACACCGACATCAACATTACCTTTTCAAGTCAAGTCAGATCTACTATGTATGTAGGTTATGCTATGCGTATTACAAAATATCACTTAAGCAATCTGTCATCATATTATATAATACCAAACATACAAGTTTTTTATTGGATAAAGTACAAGTGCAAGGGCATACAGCAAATTCAACATTAGGACATGTTTCATTTTTCACTCTACACAAGTCGAGTCAAATAAATAGTATTACAATCTAATTCACAATATCTTAACCACACTACTCCTTTCTTCTAATAGCATTGTATTAATATCTGCATTATTGCACAAAAATCAAGATACGAGTTACCCTTAAAGAAAATGCAATCAGATATTGAAGACCTTCACATTGCTACTTAAATACAATAATTATAACTACGCATACACAAATCTCCTTTAAATATTATTTCTTCAAACTTCAAACCTGTAAATCATAATGGCTGTAGTAAAAGTAGTATCTACTTACTTAGTGTAACAACATCTGAGTGATACTCTTTATTAGACTACATATTTAATGACAATTAGACAAAGACAAGGTACCCATTAAAATTAACCTTACGTAATAAGACCATTGGCTTCGATTTTCGATTTATTTCACTTTTTGTCTACTGTCTACTGTCTAATCTAATACTTTCATATATTATAATGGAATAAATACCTATACATAACTAGAATTTAGAACTTACGCCTTAATATACAGTATACACCTTAGTTTTTGTCTTATGCATTATTATTGTAATAGTATTCTGTATTTTGCATGTAATTATAGTATAGATGGTAAAGCAGGGAATTATAATGTAATACATAGTAGTATACTTAAGTATATCAGTACTTTCACGATTAACAAACTTCATTTATTGTTTGAACTCTGAAGTCTGAACTGAATCTGTTCTGTAGATTGGATCAGATCACCATTTCGTATTTCGTAGTCATAATGGTTAAAATATCAATCATAATCATTCATAAGTAATTAAGAAAGTAGCTCTTAGCTATTTAGTAGATGTTGGCTAAGGAAGAATAAAATAAAAATTGCCGTTAGCTACTTGGATGCTAAAAAGATACATAAGTTTTGGCTTGTTATCTATTTGGACATCTTAATTTGTATTTTGGCTATACCTACCTAGGTATTTAATATCATCATATCATAATCATTTCTCTACTATTGTAATATATTGTAATTAATATTATATTAATGTAAATATTAACAATAGCTTATAGTAAAAGGTCATTAGAATCTACAGACGTTTAGTTTAGTTTGGTATTTACTTAATTATTTAGTAGATACATTATTTAATCCAGTCTCTTTTAATTAAATCACTTGCGAGCTCCCCAATCATTATACAAGGAGCATTTGTATTTCCAGACACAATTGTTGGCATTATAGAAGCGTCTGCGACACGCAAATTCCGTACTCCGAGCACTCGAAGACGAGAATCCAGCACGGCATGTTTAGA
>JAQFYC010000582.1:0-52010 GCA_034694165.1 Tomocerus mixtus
TTATAAGGATATTTATTACAATTGTGCAACATTGCACTCACTCGGGCGGGCTGTATATAGTGGCTTGGCAGTTTTTAACATCCATCCATTCGGCTTCATATACATAGCGGTATTTGAAAAACAAGCACTATTGGATTTGGTCCAACTAGAATTTATTTTTATGACTATAAGGCTCCCTGAACACAGCACACAACAAAAATGCATTCTATTCAGAATCAATTCAGAGTCAAGTCAGAGTCAGAGACATATTATGAAAAATATCATTATCAAGTCAACTTAAGGTACATATATTTAACTAACGTTAGTGTCAGTTGGAAGTTTGCAGTTTTAAAATTAGCAACTGCATTTCTCCCACACAAATGAACATTGAACATGCGAATCTAAATGTAGATTGTAGATACAAAGACAGATAATCATTTTGTCTGTATTCTGTATGTACAGTATTAAAGATACTTTTCAGATTAGGCTTAAACTTAAGTATGGTCATGTAAACTGCAAATTATTAGTAGTTTGTACGTATACATAGACATTAATTAATTGTATACTGCACGCTATGAGTTTTGCATGCGTGTCAATATTTCCCAATGTTTTGTTAACTACAGAAATTTGGCTCATCTATTATTTCATACTTCATACATGAGTTCAATTGAAGTCAAGCTTTATACTCTATCAATAGTAAAAGCAAACGAGAACGAGACTTCATAAGCATAATATAGCACGGGAGAGCGATTTTTGCAATATTTTTCATGGGCTCTCTTCTTTCCATGTAATCAAACGTGTCATTATGATTAATTATCCGTCTCCGTACTCTGCTCTTTGGCATAAATCGTTAATATTGGTTTCGTCAGACAAGATGGTTGCTTTGCCACATGGTATAACATGGTACATGTGCAAATGTTCTTGATATACATAATGCATACATAAATACATCAATACTGCCATAAATAAAATAGCCAATTCTATTATAAAGCTTTTCTACATACAATTTATAATAACATACACATTTTCATATAGTCATCTTTATAAACACAATATTTTCTAACTACATTTAGATCAATAACATGTAGTTGTGCGTGATGTTTCTCCCTATAGTGTGAGTGTGACATGACGGCTTAAGTGCTAAAATATTTGCAACGTATGTATTATTACAGACTTATTTAGTTAGACTGGCTTGGCATGGCATGGCACTTTTGGGAAGAAGGATTTGTACTTAAACTAAACCAATAAACTAAAGTTATTTACTCTGAACTGAACTGAACACATTGCTAGACAATTTTCCAGAGAAGGGATTAAAGTACGAATGAGTGAATGTATTATGAATGACAAATAATTTTACTGCTCTTTAGACACACTAAAAGCTTTGTTTGAAATATACTGAATTGAATTCCAAGAATTGACTATGGCATTTGTTTGTATTATACATCAGTACATTGCATAATTTATGAAGTCATCAGCAGAAGTTACTCATTTGCTTTGTTACTCTCCCGACTCTTCCATGTAATTGCATTGCTTCACAATTCCAATTCTCTCTTTATCTAAACTTTCCGCCCTACATAATGCATACATCAATAATGTACTAGATTTGTGCTTCTTGTCGTTTACTCTGCAGACTTTATACTTTTACACTAATTAATAGACACAATATAATTAATTACGTAACAATCATCTAATTGATGAGTATTTCAATCCAATCAGTGTAGCGCATGTTTAGCCTAAATCAAGAGAATATAGCACAATATTTAGTATTTAGAAAGGTAATGAATCAGCTTTGTTTGTACTTCAATAATCTGTTTCTTAGAACACATCTAATTTGCAAAGATTTCTAGTGCAGCTAATTTAGTCTAGCCTGTACAAATACATAATTAATTATACAAATATTTCATTTAAGCGCACATAAATATTTTAGACATATGGTGATTATTTATTGGGTACATATGTTGCATAGATATCAACTGGAAATGATGGTTATGTAAACAAGTACTTATAAGCTAAAAAACACAAAATTTTATGCGGAACATTAACATTTCCTTAAAGTAGGAACATTCTCAAGAATTATTTATCTTAAGTCATGTCGCATGTATGTATAATGTTACGACAACAACCACTTAAGTAAACTTCAAGGTGCTATCTTAGGTTGCTAATACTGTACTTTTAGTACCAACTTTCCTGTTACTAACTAGACATCAAAATAAATGCATTGTAATGTAGTATACAGCAAATACCTAATAAGAAATATTGCTAGCATGTCGGAAAAGCGATATGCAATTATCTAAATGGCAAATCAAATGAATGTCTCCTAATGGGGTACAAATTGGAGATAATGTTTATTTGCCAATGTCACTTTAAGTAGGGACACATACTAGACACTAGAGACGTACCTAATGTAAGTGTAATAATATTTTGCACTATCTGGCACAGTCGTCGTAGTCAATTTATAGAGTAAACTTATTTATGTACTAGCATAAGATGAGGATATATAGGCACTAAATCAAGTGCCCTAAAGAAACTATATGGATCTACTGTATTAAAGACTTCCTACAGACAATGTTTACTGGGAGACATGCTTGTCATATACCACAGTACACATTACACATATCTTGCTGTGACGAAAAACAATTTATAAGATTTCTTGCATTACATGGAAGTAAGTGATAAAAATGAGATTGAGTAGCTATTTAATTCAGTTATCTCTATCTGCTCTGGCAAATGATATTTTCTAGCTGAGACGTGAGATGAGTGTTTCCACTCACACTTTAGTATCTCAAAAACCGCACAGAGAAGACAAGCAATGAAATGGAGATAATCAATTCCCAGCATAATAGAGACAGAACAGAGGGACATATATATTTATAAGTAGCACTTCTCCTGGCATGGCCATGGCAGCCAGAGCCAAGACCCTATTCGCTCTTTGCTCCATTCGACCATTATTATTCCATGTTCATCTGTGATGACCTGAGAGCATGATTCCTTCCTTGTGTAGTGTACTGTACTGAATAACTACTGTACAATCTGAACATTTCTCTTCCTATAATTCTGTAGTACTTTCCCTTCAATTCAAAGATTCACTCCACTCACTTGACATTTTCCTATAGCTTCCTTCTAGATGAAAACCCTTAATTCCCCCTATCATCCATTGTTCATTCTATTGTGAAATATAATGTGGTGAAATAGTAATGTGCACACAACAGCACAATACAACAGACAAATGTAAGGAAGATGATCCTCACAACCAAATGCAAGCAATCCAGTTATCCAGCCTTATGTACTTGAATGCTCACATTCACATGGAAAAGCTCAACCCCCTTTATAGTAAGAGAGGACATTAACCTTTTCTATAGTACACACCAGAGGAAAACTACTTAGTAAGCACAATTGTGATATCAATGAGAAAGGGAAATAAAAATCCATGATCGTGATGTTCATGTGATCCACCAAAGCTTCTATTAGTAGTTAAGTATATTATACTGTAGTTATTGGTCCCTAGCCTTAGCCCAGAGGACTTATGAAATGAACACGATGAAATTCTTGTGCTTAGCTAAAGTTTCAATTTCATTATGAAATAGTTCAACATAAGTTGGAAACTAGCTGGATTGGAATAATTTGCATTAACTGAGCTTGCTACGCATATGTCTGTACAGTATAAGTATAAGAACCAAGTAACTAATAAGTGCTCATTTAGAAATTCTCGCTATATCTATACATACAGTAAGATGAGGAAATGAGAATATAAGGGATTTCTACGTTACTTTAAGTACAAGACTATGAAACAAATGGCTGGTAATTTTTTTCAATTGTCTGGAGAGAAAGAAGGGAATATGCGTTAGTTAGTTTTACTTTTACTACAGATATATACATTACAAAACTATATATAACTGGATTCCTCGAACTCGCTGTTGTATACATAATATAATAAAACCTGCGTACATACATATTGGTGTACTTTTTCAGTTAAGAGAAGAGAAAGTAATATTTTTCCATCTAGAGACTTAGCATATGAATGAATGAGTAGCTTTCACTCTTCGAATTCTACGCAGGATGCACTTAATTCCCTTCCACGGCAGCCAGGCCAACAGGGACACCACACCGCCATTCCATACCAGGTTTCTTACGACAAGGTAGAAGGTACGCAAAATATCCAAGGAGTCTCGTAGTATTTACGTACTTAAGAAATTTCTATTCCTAATGCATATCTTGGAAGCATTGCATATGTATTGTGTGTGCCCTATCGATTAGATTAATATCTTAGGAGAGTTAGGTTGAGAATCTTTTGTAAAATACGGTTAGGTTCATCCATCAAAATTATGGCAGTTTAAAATTGGAGGATAAGATGTTGAGCCCTGGGCGTGAGGGAAAGGAATCTCATACATCATACATACATGTAATGTAGATACTTAGAAACACACGCCGTTATTTTCTTGGGTGAAAGTTGGGAACTAGGATAGATCGTGTGAGAAACGCATGGTGAAAACATGTAGGTATCTGTATCTGTACACGATTTAAAATGAATGAATGTAAATGTAAGATGTGTTTTCTGTTCTCTTAGATTGGAAATAGAGGAGGAAGGAGCATCCGACTGAAAATGATAGTTGTGTTCAGAATGTAAAATAGTCCCAAGATGAAAGTCATGTCTGAACGAAGGGGGACTTTCCTTTAGTTATATTCTGTATTAGAATAGCATGTATCTAGTATCTAGTGAAGTTTATACGGATAATAATAATCAAAAGTATGTAGTAGTTGTAGTGAGCCAGACCATACCTAAAGTTAAGTAAAGACTAAGACTACAACGAAAATGGAATATTGAAAAGGTAACTTACCCATGCAACTTCCTCACGGTAAGGCAAACCGTGCAAATCGCACATCCAGGCATATTGAGTGGAGAATCCACCACAAGGGCCAACAGAGCCGGGTCCTCCACAAGACACATGGTTATAGTTCGATGGAGTCATTGAAGCCGAAGAAGATCGATCAGCAGAGTTCGTGGAGCTGTTACTCGTTTGACTTAAATTTAACTGTACGTTGACTAAGTTAGCATTCTCCTCGAGGGAGGAAGTGCTCTTTGACTTGGGATATGGCACTGGAGTTGAAACTATCGAAGTTGTTCCTGTCATACTGCCCCCGCTTCCACTTCCACTGCTGCTACTCCCTCCATCGAATGTTAAGTCCAAGTGCTGGAGTCTTTTCGCTGGAACTACATCGATACGCTTCACTATATTGCTAAAGGCAAAATAAAATACATTTATTAGACACTTCACACTTACCCATTACATTAGTTCTCATCCTCCAATGGAATACATTCAATTTAAATCCTGGAGCATTATTCTTCGTCCTAAGATTTCATTTCAACTAGACTACAGGAAAGCTTAAGTTCAATCATTTCTAACATTTACAAATTGCTACCCATTTTTAACACTTTTTCAGAGCTACTATATTTCCAAATCGAATATCAGATACATGGAAACAAGCAAAGTTTCCCAAGGTTATATCTGACTTTCCAATAATATTATTTTCACATTGTATCTACTATATGGAAATATGCTTCAAAAAGGCACATTTTTACATGCACCATCTGATGTATTGAGCTTTTCTGCAGATCTACCATTTACCAACAGACAAATTAATATTTGCTTAGCTAATTGCAGCAATTTATGCAAAAATGTGTCAATTTTCTATAAATCAATCAATTGGGGAAATCTACAATGTTTTTAAGTACGTAAATAATCAGATTTTCAAAATAAACGTCCACGGCAATAAAGATTGCTTCTGCAATTTGTTTGGATGAAAATTAAGGAAGAAAGAATATTTATGCATCTGACCACAATCGTGTAATCAAAAGTGCATTAGTCCAGAAAAAGATGGAATCAACAGGGAAAAAAAATTCCAGTAAATAGCATGTAAACAAATGGTAATGACATCGTAGGCCTTTTATATAAGGTAAGCACCCTTTCCTGTTGTTATAATAGAGCATATAAATATACTATTCATAATTCTCTTTAACTTACTACAAAGGAATTCCCGGAAATGTTTCACTCAAAGCGGTCAGCAGTGTAACTATCATTTTATCAATCATGTCCACCTTTTCCGGGTCAGGTATCAAAAAACTGTGACTCTTGTCGTTTGCAGTCAGGACCAGCTGTAAGGATACATAAAAAATGCAAATTGTATTAACACCTTGTTATCCAAATAAGCTTAACATAATATTGCCTGACATGACATAAGTGTAACAGTAACACAAACATAACATGCCTATTGCCTCTTCAAAATGCTTAATAGCTTATCATTACTAGTTTCTCATGTTATTTATATCCATATCCCATCACAAAAGCAATCATTATATTTTGTTATAACTCATGTGTATAGAAGTTTGTATTGTACTGCAGTGGTTATCGATCCATGACTGAGACTGACAACAAATTGATATATTTATTACATAGGCACTAGCACCAAAAGTAAACCTAGCAGGTTCATGTTTACCTATGTGCCTTACCAGCCCTGCATTATGTATTGAATTCCCACAAAAGGTTACGTGCTTAAAAGCTATTTTTCAACAAAGGCAGATGTAATCCAATTGTTCAGCTATTCTATTTACGATAAAGCACGTCGTTACTATTCAAGTCATTTAACTATAGCTAGTATCTGTAATACCATTTAATACTGATATATGTATTGTAAAATTCCAAATTTCTCATGTAGAGAATAACTAGTATGCATATACATACATATTCTTGTAATTTAATACGAAGGCAAAGCCCAATAATCAAATTCCTTGTCAAAAGACTCAAAAAATAATTATAGGTAACCCCTTAAGCAAAATGAAAGTTCATATTTATATTTAGTTTTTACCTGATTTGGCTTTTTGCTTTCGATTGCCTGGATTTCCAGATAATGGAAGTGGAAATCGATCTGTAAAAGAGGAGGAAAAACATAAAGATTCATTCATATAAATCAACGGAGGTTCTTTTTGACTTAAGAATAAACACACAAATACACTTTAGGGGTTGCGCCGGTTGTTGGATGTCATTAAGGAAAATGCTTAGGGGAATTTCTGGAGAAAAGAAATGTTTGTAGGAACAAGAAGAGACAGGAAGCGAACTCGGAGGCTATTATGTACATAGGTATACAATATAAATAAAGGGACTCAGTTCAATTCAGTTTATTCCCTACAAAGTCAAGTCAAGTCACCAAAAGGCACATAGAGAATAGACAAGGCGACAAAATGAAGCCATGGAAGATAAAGAAAGGAGATAAGAAAAGTGTAAGGAGCACCCAAAGGAGGAAATAAAAGGCAATGGAACTTGCCGATCTCTGATACACATTCATAGTTCATGGGATACCATGTGCCAAAGTCCAGACGAAGCGCCCAACAAAATGGGACCACATTTCTGACTAAGATTCCTACTTTTTCATTCTTTTCTGTGTTTTTCCATGAATATGTAACCTACATTAAACTAAAAGAGATAATACAAATACAATATGATACACTGATCCAATCTCTTTTAAACTAATAAGTACTTCTCAATTAACTATCCTCGTAAAAATTATGTTAAAGATTTTAATTATTGAAATGCCACCCTGTTTGTCAAAGTAAAAGTATATTAGTCCCAAATTGTAGCAAAGTCATACTTCGCTAATTATGCTTACTCAGCGCTTTCTCTTATCTGCCTAATTAGCCTAATTTTCGCATTGGAAACTTTGGGCTGAGGCTACAACGTTTCTTATTAAAACAATTTTGGGCCTATTTCTCATCTTCATTCAATTTTTACAGTTTAAACAAGATAGCAGGAATATTTTTCCTTTGAGATTGCCGATAAGAGTGTTTACTTTCTTACTTTTTGCGACTTTTTGAGTAGCAAACAGTTGTTAAAATATTTTTTACAAAGAAAAGAATGGAAAAGGAATGCTTGTGAAGACCCTTGTCTTAATTGTGTAGGATAGTGGTCCAAGTCCCTTGGTGGTCACATGTTCCGCTGACTTATATACCTAGAATAATAGTTGTAGTTGTAGTAGGCAATAGGGTGGAAGAATTCAGATGCATCGGAAATGTTGACTTTGACTGCTACTGTAGTCGCAAATACGGAAAACTGTTCTTTCTCCGAAGCTAAGCTACTATGTATGTATTACATTACCTCCTACAACATAGAACTATAGAGATTCCGAGAATGCGTAGAGTAGACAGTAGAGTAAAGGGACAGGGAGCAAGCGGAAGAGGGAAACTATCCGAAAATTAAATTGAATTTGAGTTACTATGTCTACTTTAACTTACCCGAGGAGGAACTTTGAGACAGAAGAACCGACATGGGCAAAACACCTGCAAAGAAACCAATAAACACCATTTCAAACCATTTCTTCATTTTGTACGAGTTCTAAGGTATTTCAAAGAGTACGCATACACATTGCTACATATCTGTATTGATACTACCTAAGGATTTTTTACTCTCATTTTCAGATCGATCGAATTTCGCTTTCGATTTTTTTTGTTCACAGCACAGCCAAATGGCAAATTCATACAGAAACAGGACTGAAGATGAAAAAGATATATTTAATATGGTACGCACTCCTATAATCATGCTCTATGCATGAGCAGATGCTTCCTTGATTTATTGCCAAAAATTTGTCAATCTCATCACATAGCGCAGACTGGTAACACTTACTTTTAACCTACAGATTTCTATACAGATATACTTATATAACAAAGTCACTCTTACATCTTCTATGTAGATATAAGTTATAGCTATATAGATCCTTTACTCAGATTCAGATACATAAGAAGAGAGATAAGATTACTTAACAGATATTTACACAAGCGGATCATCTCGCAAAAAAATCAGCAAGAAATATTCTGTAAGTGCAGTGCATGCTACATTCTTACTTTTTGTTTCTCTTCTCATAAAGATCTTTACGCATTCGCTGTATCTTTTGTATTACTATCGCCAAATGTGGCACGGCGTGGCATACTGTTGTACAATAAGGCGAGAAAACTTTAACTTTACGAGCCAAGCCGAAGATCAAACAAAACATTGTGAATTCATTTATGAAAACAAGAACTCGTCTCCGCTTTGAACGGATCATTCCATATAAAAAGAATAATTTCTAAAGAAATCATAGTTTCCATTTGCCACGTCAAGAAAACAGAAATCCAGGTCAAAGCTTCTTTTTCGGCATGTGTCTTGGCTTGGATTGACATTCTCATTATACTTAAACAACTTACAATATTTACACGAAAACTATGGCCAACCAAGAAAACAAACGTAGTACTAATAATAAAATAGTAACGATAATAATCGTATAATTGAACTAGATTTGCAGAGCACACCTCCCTGTGTGCAAATATGGAAAAACAAATTACCGAGCTACAATAAACTAATTTATAAGCTACCTATACAAAGTAAATACTTAAATGTACATAAATGTTGTTGTAGGTATTATTGGCAGTTTTGCAGATAAATGGATTGCTGCAGTGCGACTTATGGGCTTACCAAAACTCTGTTTTCTGTCTTGTCTCCCTTTGACTCCAATTTTACGGCACATTTTAGTAGAATCCTCACGTGTTTGCCCAGCAATGTTTTAATCCCTTCTGCAAAAATCAAATTAAAATTGTAATCCGAATTGTATTAGCGTACAAACTGACAGTCATTTTATGTATTATATAAATACCACTTTAGGAAAGAGAGAAAGCATACAATACAAACAATTTAAGCAATTGCTACCTAATACATAACTACATTAAGGAAAAGTTAATAGCAAAAGCACATTGTTGTCGGCAGCATCGCAAAGTAAACCAACCATATAGGCTTGTCTTTTATGTCTTTATATGTTATGTACACCAATAAAACAAAGCTAATTGGGAGTTTGTCTGTTTATGTACTGTATGTAGGTAGAACAATGCAGCTAAGCTTTGCAGAAAGACTTTTCTGTGCTACTATGTTGTGTATGCGTAAATATATTTCAATTTCGGCATAGCATGTTACCAACAACGCGCTTTGTATTCTTTACCATTTACATTAAACGCCTACTCTCTACTCATATTAAACAAATATTATAGTGTCGATTACATACATAAATAACAAACGTAAAGGCGAAAATAAACGTACTTTTTAATCTCATGATCAACACTCAATTAAATAACTACAGAACATCAATTACCTAGGCATAGGTAAATAGTTCACAGACGTTTACCTATATTACTACCTTATATGCATGTACCTTAACTTAATCAATTTCGAAACATACACACAGAAAAAAATAATGAAAGCCTGGTGTACGCGTAAGATATAGCAAGATCATTTATTTGATACAAAGATGTGGTCTGGTTTGGCCTGGACTTGCTCTATAATTAATATTGCCATAAAAATATTAATAACGTACATAAATTCGCTTTAGCACTTTCAACACTGATATTAATATGTTGTGTAGGCATAGTATGTACCTGCACCTATCCTATTTGTACTTTAGTGGAACTAATGCTAATCCTTGGATTAATTGTGTACAGGTAGTAGTAGTAGTTAATTCTAAAAAATACCAAAGCCGGTGCGATATTCTGCTCTGTTCACAATCAATAAAATTGCATAAAAATAGCTACTTAGCTACATAGTAAAGCTTGGCGCGGCCTTTTTCTTCTCATGCATTGTAATTTGTATGACTGTGTTACATATAAAATACACACTGCATTCAATGAAATGCATAGTGCACAATTAATGTTCCACAAGTTCAACATTTAGCACAAATCATTATTTAATCTCATTAGAGCAATCTACACTAGCAATTTAATAAATGTTTCCTCCGCTTTAAAGCAGAAGTGCTAGTGCTAAAAGTTAAATGATTATAATTTATTATATATTAAAATTAGTATTATGGAAGCAATTTATAATGAAATGTAAAAGTACAACCTACATAAGTACCTAGCCTAGAGGGCTACAGGATAGTTTGTTCAAAGGTTTATACTTTATACCTTACCGTGTGACTACAAATGTTGCAAGTAATGTAGAATATTTTATAAGTCCATGGCTTACAAATAATAGACACTAATTAAAGCAAGCGTAATATAATATTACGGTCTGACAAAGATAGCCGTGACATTTACAGCCTTAACAAGACTTTATTAAGAATTTCATTCATAGCTATTATAAATCTTTTTGTAGTAACTCCTGTGTACATAGCGTAAAATGTTAAGCATAATTTCGTTATGAATGTTATATAAATGTTTTATAGTACAGTACACAGAATGGTTTATTTATGCAGACTTGACTCTTGAATCTTGAATGCAAATTCTCTTGCAATACAAGGTAAGGACTTTATGCGTCAAACCGAATGAGCGGAAACCTATCTAATGTTGCTATCGGGAGTCCTAGTGAAGGCCCGAATGATCATATCGGAGGAAATTACGATTTTGCAAAATTAAAGGTCACAGAAGGTCAAAGGCCAAAAAGTTTGAAAAATTTGAAAAGCTGACCATTTTGGATATTTGTGAAATCTCAATGAAATCTCAATTACAGTACTCTGATGAATTTTGAAGACAAATTAGGGTGATATAAGATTAGTTGCGCCCGAGAATAAATCAAAATATCTGTGCAAATGGATATTTGCACAGATATTTTTGCCTTCTGCGACCTCTAATTTTGCAAAATCGTAATTTCCTGCAATATAACCATTCGGTTTCGTTTCGGTTTTGGCCCATTTGGTTTGACGCATATCAAGTCCTTACCTTGTTAGACGTAATTTTATATTGTTCATGAATGTATGCTTAAAGGTTTAATACTTCACATAAACTACATTTAGTAGTAGGGATAAGACACAAAACTATTTGCACAATTTACGAATGCATTATATTATAGCATAAACAGTTTACATATTCTTGTGTTAAGTATTAAACCGCAACTGGCTTGACTTGGTTTTGGTTTGAGTTGAGTTGACTTGCCTTGACTACAATAGACACTCAACTCAAACTCAATTCAGCCAAGTCAAGCAATGTTCCTTGATATGCAAATTACATCCGAACAAAGTTAAAGTTCATGAGAATGGTATAATCTGAAAAGGAAACAAACTCTTTGCAAAATCTCAAATGAGTGCAAATTCAATAGAATGCAGTAAAGAAGGACTACTTACTAGGGTAGCAATAGTAATAAAGTTAGACTTTGACTTGGGTAAGTCTGTTTTGACTTCTGCTTTTAGTGAAATAAATGGTCTGTTGAAGTAGAATGGTAATAATAAATAGCCCTGTAAAACCACATGGAATTCCCTCGGGTCACACCTCATAAATATCATATATTCTGTCATAAAGCTAAACTAAGCAATCCAAGTCAGAACAGAACAGAAATCAACCACACCAAACCACGACACGACGTTTATTTCCGTCTTGATTTGAGTCAACCTATTATTATGTATTGCTTTGCTTTTAGGAGCATATCTTCCTTGTCTATATAGCAAAGACACTAGTACAATAGTACTACTACTGTACCAGGATATTATGCAAGTGGTAAATGGTAAACAGAATAACCTATATTATTCCAGGGAACCCAAGACGGTAACAATTTGCAATTTTATGTAAGAGAACGTGTGTTTGTATGTAACTCCTGCAATATTTACTTACCATAATCGTCCCATCATTATTTATTTCATAGCATATAGTAGGAAAAGATGTTGTGTAAGGAGAAACAAAAAGGGGAACAAAAACTCTTCACATAATATAGGAGGAGTAATAATAATATGGTTTCATCTTCATCTCCTCTCGGTCTATCCGATCATTACCAACATTACATTGCTTATCCTTGCGTCATGTCATGTTAAATCATTTTTGTTAGCCCTTATGGAGTCACATTAATTTATTGTTTTCTGCACGCATCTATATCGCACAGCATACGAAACTAAAACTATACAGATAGTACATCTCTATTAAGATGTGAAGCCATTGTATTGTACTTTTTCATACAAACGAATGCAGTCTCTCTAGAGTCTATGTCTGTCGATGATATCACTAACAACGCTGAAGCTAATTCAAGTATATACTTTGGTAGTCTGTAGTGTAGTCACATCCTTGAGGTATGTACTGAACCTCTGCTACCTACTTCTAGTAAAGGACAGGCATCCACTTCTCAAACTCCGACTTCAAATAGATGTAAAAACTTTGCTAATTAATGCTGGAGGAGCTTCTACATACTTCTGACTTGGCTCTGTCAAGTGACAATCTTTAATTATGGCCTTTAACTTGAAGTATTTACACACAATGCATAAAAGTATGAATATATTTAGACACTACGACTACAGTACAAAAAATAAAATAGTGCAACGTGCTTATCAACATCCCTTATGGAAATAAATGCTGAGGCTAACTATCATTGTTTTTCAACAGAATACAGATACTAGTCTACTATTTTTAGCATAATGCTTAGTTCCCTAGTAAATGGAATAATAGCATAAAGTTTCTTGCACGATAAATAAAAAATACCCTAATCAATAAATCCCCAATTTCCATCAAAAGTTTACGTTTAACGTTAACCATTAGAAACTCCTTAGAAGTGCTTTGGTTTTTAAAATCTCTTAATATCCCTCAACTTAAAATCTAATCACACCCACACATGTTGCTATTTTGATGGTGGCCCAAACTGAATTATAAAGTACTACAGCCGTGTTAAACATGAAAAACATCAGATTATATTGCAGTCAAAGACTTCACAGTACAGATGATATAAAACGCAAGACAGAATGCTGATGACTTTGATACCGAAGCGATATTTTGTAAGTAGAATATACGTGGAGACTTGTTCTAATCTCTAGATTCTTAAGATGATGCTAAACATCAGAAACGTTTTAAGAGCATAATGTATTTTTACATACAGATATATTATGATTTAAAATCTTCCCTTATCTTAGCTAACACTTCTATAAGTTGGCAGTAAGCAGTATACACATATATTCATTCATATCATGACATCTCGCACTTTTGGACGCCCCCATTGAAGCTAACCAAGTAATGACTCCTAAAATCTTCGGCCTCATACACACTTCTTGTTAAGACATAATAACTCTAATAGATTTGATCTACTAAGTATCAGATTAATTTAGATCTACTACTAATGCGTGTAGGTACAATAAACGTTTACGAGTAATTACATGTTATCCCCTGGTGCTTTAATTGTAGGAAGAGAGCTACAATACAAATGCTCTACTTAAATACTTATGAGTTTGTATTTATAATACATGTAGACGATACGATACTGTTGTCTTGTGGCTATTAACTTCAATTTTCTTTTGACACTGGGAGTTTTGCATTTATTTAATAACTAACTAACATGTTACTATATTAAAAAGTGTTTTAAAACAAGTACCTATTGTTTACAGAGTAATTTTTCTCCATAGCTAAAGAGTGAATAATTGTGTTTTATGTTGTATTTTATAGCTTTTAAAATGTACAATTTATGTGAAATCATGAATGTTTATCGTTAAACTTCTTTCAATTAGTAAAGACAAAGGAAACGGATCTTGAACTTGATTCTTGTTAATTTTGAATCTGTGTATTCTAACAATAACATACATAGTATTAAATGTTAAAATGATAATTAAAATAGTTAGTGTATATTATTAGTAGTTAAATAGCAGTCAAAATTACACACGCTCTCCATAAGTACTACATAAAAAGATTTACTAACTACATACACTCTCCTCTTCTCTCTAGTGTACATACTATGTAGCTACTCAATACAATAATAAAGATAACTACTTACAACATTTTCCTGCAAAAACTTCGAACTAAACATCATTTTAATTAGCAAACTTCCTCACAGTTTACAGCAAGAGAAGATAGGCAAAATACGATGTTCTGTGCATTATATTGAATATAATTGAATCGTTGTCGTTGTAGAATTGTTCTCATACTTGCACTTACTCTTCATTGTCTTGTGGCAGTCATATGCTAAGAATAACACACTTTGTTCATTATTCACACTCCACAATAATAAGCAACACTGAACGTATACACTATTATAGGAATAGTAGCTAGCTATGTGATTACACTTAAAGAGGTTCTTTTTGCCTATCTGTTTGTCATATCACATTTTTGCATCATTTGTTTCTTTCTCACAATAACACAATTAATCACGAGGTCTGTATACTTAAACAAACGTTAAAAATTTCTACTACATGTAGTCCTTTGGCTTAAAGCTCAACAATTAAACCATACTTTGCTATGATTTGCCCACAATACATGATATTATTCCTACCTATATAAGCGACGCAGCTAATATAAAAATAAGTACTGATACTATGCATATTTAATTCACATCATAACATAACATTCATGGTCAATTTTGATAACTTTTGTCTCAAGAACCACAAGTCAAGTGAAAGCTCTTTAACGTTTGAAACAAACTTCATTTTCTATATGACTCAGACAATAAAAAATAGAGCTAGGCACAGTTTGCCTTGGCTTATATGCACGTTTGAGTATTATATAATTAATATGCAAAATAGTATGGGTTGGAATGGAATACATAATGGTTAAGATTAAAGAACGTACTTGAAAATTAGACAACAATGGCAGAACAAGTGCAAGTATTTGTAGCAACCCTATCGATGCTAACTTTTATTTAAAGTTTAAGGTCGAAATTATGTAGGTTAGGTTATACAAATTCGAGTTTAGTACCATTTTAATTTGTATTTAATCCTACTGTCCTTAAGCCTTCATAAGCTACATAAGCTAGGTAATCCGCAGAAAACTAAATTCGCATCAACCCAAATTGAAAAATACGCTTTGTTTGCTTATAACATGAAATATTTAAACATATTTACACGTTTGTTAAGCAGATATTTTTGTAATCGGGAAGCATACATTACCCACCAAAGTACAATTTAGCGTTCAAACCGAATGTTAAGATTCTAGTGTCAAGAAGCCAGACTAATTAACACGAATTTATATGCAAGCTACATAATTAGCAAAGCAACGGTATAACAAACTGGGTTTAGGCATTGGAGTTATTATAGCTTATGTAGGATTTGCATATATATGTATGTAATATAATTTTTCAGTTATTGTTAACGAGGCCTACTATAGTCAAGCCAATGTTATTGTGAATCTACTTAAAATTAACATGCATTGACAGCAAGGCTCATTGGAGCCGAATCTCTGGCAAAATGTACAAAGTATATAAACAACATAATGCATAAAGGGTAAATACAAATAATAATATACAGATATGTATAACGTACCACTGATCTCCTTCGTCATCGTTCCCTCTTTGCTACTAGTGGACATCCTCTTCCTCATTAGTCCGGTTTATTTCGCAACTTGGCCAGCCCACGACGAGAAGGAAGCAAATAGGATACTACAATCCTACAATTGGTACACTACAATTTCCTACGTACTTAAATTTTTAAACTAAATACGGCTCCATTGCATTGTGATTTTGGCTGGACTGAACAATTCTAAAGGATGAATTATTTGTCCTTGCTCTTTTGCTTTTATGTAACTGACGGAGTAAAGAGAAGACATCAATAACTATGTTGGGCTACACTGGTTGGCACTTAAACCACGATAAATTGACTTATCTACACTTGGCCACTACACAATAAAGAACTGCATTTCAATCAATCAGACCGAAGAACTTAATTGCAATGCATACATAAACTCTGGATAAACTCTTGTAGTATGATGTCACAACTATATTAGTATAAATATAGCCTTCGAAGAACTCAATATTATTATGTCGTGGCTCTGATTCTCCTAAATTTCGTCATCCGATGAGTTGAGTTGAGTTGAGAAAATGTTGACAAGTTATTTCTAATAATGCATCATTAATTTATCACATTTCCGCATATGACACTTGCTCTGATTCCATTTAGGCGTATTCAAAGGGTAACTAAAACAATTTTAAACTCTCGATGTGATGTTTTTCTGTATGACTCATATCCTTCATTCTTGATTTTGCTATTTATGTTTGGTTGGTATCACTGTAAAAAAATGAAGGGTCATTGTTAGAGATTATTTAAGCACGTTTATATGTAATACAATACCCAAAGTAGTTAGCTGCCAAAAACTTGAGGTCATTACTGCATAATAGTGTTTTTGTAGATTGGTATAACTTTAGTATTTCACATAAATCCATTAATGGAAACGCACAAGAATTTTTAAAACGTATTCTATGTGAAAAGTTGCCTAAATCATTTTGTATAAAAAGTTAAAGGTATTCATGAACAAATAATGACAATCTTTTTGTAAGTAAATTGTATCTGTTCTAAAGCAATTTCACAAACAGTACTTATACGCTTAACTTAATGTAAATACAAGACTTTGCATTAAACACACCTACTGCCTACAAATAATTTAGCTTGAATTGCAGTTATAAAGACAGTTTAGCAAATTAGGTGTACGCATGTATAGCTTATATAAGCATACCTAGTTAGTTTGTAAATAATATTTACATTTACGTCTAAAAATTTCGGATCAGTTTAAAATGTTTTAACCAGTTAAGCCTTTGACATGTAGAGCTCTTTAAATATTATGTGATAAATAGTTTGCCCCTTTAAATACTTACCTACTTTAATATTATAATGATGACCACGAAAAATGACTAGTCCAGGCGAAGATTACGTTAAGTTTAACAGAACACCAGATACTCCGTTAGCTTGAAGTTTGAAGGAACTGGAGAATGTGGAGAAACACAAGTGTACACCGAGTGTTGATGTTGATTTCTGTCGGTTCTTCGGGCGAAGTGGCTGGGATTTTACGAATTTACAAACCTCCTATCCTCTTCTATAGCTATATAGTATAGTATAGAAAGAAAAATGAGTATTACACTACTACAGAAGTTTCATTTCATTGTAAATTGTGAATAGGTACATTCTTCACATAAGTATATAATAACATGTAGTAAGTATATAGTTAATATATCCGTGTGTAACAACTATATACATATCCTAGGAAATACCAAGCAATCCAAGAGCACGGACGAGAAGAAAAAGTGATATTGAGTTCTCTCAGTGTTAAATGTGCCTGAGTGTATGACAAACTAAACGTACGTACGCAAGGCTCCCCATTCCATAAGATTTAGCACGAACCCTTGTTAGTCAGAGTCAGAGTATGTATACAAACTTACATTACATAGTACATAGTTCATAGTAGCAGAAGCAGACCGTCTAAAATTCCCTGCTCTCTGACAGTGCGCAAAACAGACAAGATTCCTTATTTGGAAGAAAAGAAAAATATGCACCCGTCCCGTTGCGTTGTGCTTTACAAACTAAACTTATTCCCTAATGCAATTATTCCTGAATTATTCATTTAATTTTCTATTGCTTTTCTAAATAGAAATAGACACGTAAGTTAATTGCCTTATATGTAATATACACTTTACTTACAGTTTGTTAAGCTATTTAATCTAAAATCTATAAGTGCATGTACGACATAATACTGAACAGGTTGCTTCTATAAAAGGAATTGATTTTTACAAACAAAAGTACAAGGTAGATACACTTTATGTTTGTGTGTGTAACTAATTGTGTAACTAAATAAAATAAATATTTAGCTGCAATTCTATGCAAGGGGTTTGTATGAAAAATTTTCCAGCACTTCCAGTAGCCTTGCTTGTATGCCAATGATGTGCGAAACACTGGAAGAGCTATGTAAAGTTAAACGAAGAGGAGTACATTTTAAACACCAGCATAACATACATACATGCACAACTTACATTTTATACATAGTACACCTTCATATACCTATATGCACGTAGATATATGAAAGTTCCATGCATATGAATGTATGCAACCTTAATAAAAACAAGTTTTGTGTATAAAATGCATGCATATATTTAACAATTACATTGTTGTTAATCATATTTAAAGAATTAATTTCAATTACAGTTGAAGTAAATCTTAAGCAATTATTTTTTAACTGTAGTTTACTTTTTAAAGGCAATTTATCTCGTGGAATTCTCCAAAAAGTGTATACAAAGCGAAAATCTATGTAACATTTTAACTTTGTCGCTTATAATGTTATGGCTCTGTCAAATTCAAATATTCCAGAGTGTATGGATCTACTGCCGCCAAATATTCAAATCTAGGTGGAAAATTGTACACACTACTGTTTGCCGACCGTGTGAGTGATTACTTCGGGCTTGAGTTTTGTACTTCCAAATTCTGAAAACATTTCCGCAAAATAGTTGCCAAAATATAACTTGGCAATTGACAATATTTCGATCCTGACCAGCTATCTGCTCGTCCCATATAACTGTCAACGTGCCCTGTCAATCTAGATTCTACACTACTGTGTCAACATCAATAGTAATAGTTACTATTAAGGTAGTAGAATTAGGTACTTATAAATTATGATTCATAAATGTTATTTATTTGCTTTTATTTCGTATTGTTGTACCTTATTGTTGCGTTGCTAATTTACAATCTCTGACTTGTTACAGTGTATCTTCATCTTGGTGAAGATCTGTCTGTTGGTGAAGGAAAATTGCAATTAGTTAAGCTGGCTGTGAAAATCTGAGCATTTTATTTCAAGTTAAAGTTGCATAAAAGCAAACTGTTCGTAAGTTCATAGTTTTTGGACAATTAAAATGATATCTTCCCTGTAACCTGTAAAAATCAAAAGTATAATATCCCAAACTGTCTCAATATGAAATGTGAATGTATGAATTTACCATAACGATTTGCCATGATAGTCACTAAAAAGATGAATGCTGTTTTTCCAGTATTCCATTATGTTGTCAATTAAAAATCTAAAGTTAAATTACACAATGAACGTTGTACATTCTATGTGGAATTTAAGTCAGTATTAATTTAGTCCCCTGTAATAAGGTCAGACTACTTCACATTGAGATTGCAAAATGAGCCACAGTTGTATATAAATAGATCATAATTGTTTTTGCAGATTTGCTCGACAATGGAGTTCGCAGAGAGGATGGAATCCCTTATTGACAACGGGCTGTATGATGAATTCGTGGAAGAATTATTTGAGCCTGCCAATATTGATCGAGTGAAAGCTAATGGTATGGAACTCGTCACCCAAGTCTGTTCAAAAGGGATTAATGAAGTAGAAGAAACAAATCCAAATCTGACAATTTGGTTGGACGCATTAGATTACATAGTGGAACATGCCAATCCAAAGGAAGCGTATGCGGGTCTGCTGGAACAAGCTGTAGTATTTACACATACTAACAAGTTCGTCTACCTTTTACGCCCAATCCAGGTTGTATTTAGCAAAATTCCGACAGTGAGGGCTTCTCATATGGAAAGTATTTTGAAGTATATCGAATTCCATATAAAATCTCATCTCAGTGTTCCTGATTATATCAAAGCAGCTGATTGGGAAGAAAAGGAAACTCTGGCAATTGAGGAAGATCCAGAAATGAGAAGAATCCTTCAGTGTTACAATTATTCCTTAAAGCTAATTTCTACCTTTGTCCATGATTTCGTTGCTGTTCAAAAGTCACCAATAGCTTCTGAACCGAAAGTCGTCGAAGATTTGGGACGTAGGGAGTCCCTTCTACGAAATACTTTGGTGAATTTACTGGGGAAGCCGTTGACATATTTCGACTTGCACTGGGAAGAGGATCCAAAAGTATGTGCACTGAAAGCTAAGCGGTTCGTAAAAACTGAAGGCCGAGTTGTCGCTGAGAAAATTATGACCCTGTTATCCGATATGAACGCTGATGTGCCGTATATTCTGGACTGGCTTAATGAAAAGAGCAATTACAGTAACAAAGCAAACAAACTTGGTTCCCAAACTCCAACCGTACCAGAAGGTGGTGATAGTGAAATGGATCCTATTTCAGAAGATAAAGACTATTCTTGTTCCGCGTACGAGCCAAAGCTTGACATGGTCTCCATTGTCAGTTATTTTTATATGCTAATGGATCAGAATATCGGTGCGGAACATATTTGTACCGTTTATACTCCCGCATATGTATTCAATACTACTCTTGTGGCTATAGTCGAGTGTCTAGAAAATGATAAAAATATGATTGTAAAGAAGGCGACTGCTCTAACTAACACACTCCTTGTGCGATGCAATCCTCCCAACAACGTCACGATATGCGGTCTTAAAGCTTATATGATTCAAACGGACGAACATAAGAACTTTATCGAAAAAATTGTCGAAGTAATACTTTACTGCAAGATTAAAAGTGTTCGTTGCGACGCTTTAGAATCCTTGAAAAAATATTTATGGGCGTTTGATGGTTATGGACGTTTTATGTTACTTGTCCGAGGTTTTGACATGATCCAACACTCTGGTCTTGTAGGCTATTTAATTACCCAGCTAAAAGATTTTATTCGAGAAGCTCTTTATGATCCACAAGCAAGCCAGCAAATGAAAGAGTACTTTTTGGGAGAGCGGTTAAGGACATTGCTACTTTCCGTTTGTAGTTTAAAAGATGGAGCAACCACGGATTTAATGGAGAATTCCGATAAAATAGTCAGTCTTCTGAATCTTGTCCGGTATCTGGTTTTGACTGATAGTGCTGCAAATAGAAGTGGCTTTTATTCATCCATGGAAGATATTGACAAGGTACTCCTTTCCCCCCTGCGCATTGCACTCGATTATTCTAAAGCACATTTCCAACAAGAGCTTAGACGGCTAAACGAAGATCCGAATTCTCCCAGTACCTTTAGTACTCAATCTGCAGATCGGGATCAAGTAGAATCCACCGTTCTTGTTGATGGAAAGGAAGTGTCAGCATCAGAAGTACCTGTCTCTGAAAAAATTCAGTCTGTCTCGTCTGCGCTATCAGTGTTTGACATGATGTTTAGTCTTTTAGCAAGAGTGAACGAGTGTTACTCCCAATCTAAAGTTTCAGTGACAAGTAAGTCTGAAACTTAACAACGTTTGCATCATTGTAGACCGAAATTGAATTACTAATTAATTAAAAATACTAATATACTATACTAATTATCTAAATAGGTATACTATAATGTATAATGTACTTCAATACAATGTTATACAATTTAAACAATTCTACGCATACAAGTAAAAAAATGCATCAATAATTAGTATAACTATGATTTTTTAATAATGCAATAGTCATAAAAATTAACCTACTCTACCATCCAGGTCCAAAGTCTGGAAAGGAGTAGAAAGTGTATCGTGACATTAGTTATTGCATGCAAATTATTGCCAAATGGTTGTTAAAAACACTTAGATTTATTTCATGTTACATTTTTATTTTACCATATTGTAGAATTCAGTTAACTTAAGTTGTCCATCTTGTATTGCAACTGAATATAAAATGTAATGATCTCTGATATTAAACACTCCATTCCATAACTCCATAATACAAAGTTGAAAAATGATTCATTAATAATATAACTTGGGTACCTAATTTTAATTATTAGTAACTATTACAATTTTGCTCAAATTATATTTTGGTTAGATGTGTTTTTGCATTGATTAATTTTACTTTAGGGCGTGGCATATGTATACTTACAATAAATCCTCATACATTGTTATGATTATACATAGATTAGGTACATAGCATGCATTAAAAATGGGAAACCGGGCTTTCGATGCAGCTAATCTAGATAATCTTATACTTATTACACAGATATACATTACATAGTATGCATTATCTTTTAGAAAATATTACTTACAATTATATTTTTTGGTCCACCCACAATATTTTGGAGCAAGTCCTCAATTCATTCGCGTTACATTAAAATTAAACACATCTTTGGTTTTTATTTTATTGTTTATATGAGTATTGCCTTAAAAAATACTCTAAGTATAATAATTACCTGTCCCTATTACTAAAGTACAAATACTAAAGACGAAAAACGAAATTCCACCACATTTGTACCACCGACCCACCAAAAGTAACCTCAGAAAACAGCTTCAACGAAGAACAGAACATACATAACAATATTATGCTGTGCAACACGATAAAACTAACATATTATATTACAAAATATGACATACCTTCCCAGTTAACCCACATATACAAAATGCAAACTATTGTGATTATTGTATTGACAGTGACTACAAACATACATCATTAAAAATATTAACGCTTATTTTAAGCAATTGTGCTATCTAATGTCTTATAGCTATTGCATTGGTATAATTACAAATTGATTGGGCCAACAGGCATATAGGCATACTCATCTGTTACACGTTTTTTACCAGTTCATATCAACTTAATGAATAATATCATTTTGTAAAAACACCTCAATATCACTTATGCACATTACATCTGTCATGATTTTCACAATTTAGATCATTCATTATAATTAGTCATTATAGTGTGAAGATTTTTTAACATTGATTTACGCATACATACTACATATACGTGATTAAATTCATAACAAATGGTTCGTATCGTAAATGTAATGTAACTAGAGCATTAATATTCCCCTCAATCTCTTACAGATCTCATGGATTGCATAGTGTTAAATAGATTAGGTCTTGTGGTGTAGTACAACTCAGAGGTTCGGAATGTAGGATCCGTAGGAATAAGTTTGTCTTTGCTCTTGTGACATAGACAAACTACGCAAAAAAAGACTATGACAACTTGAAGGAGACAGAATCCGATTATGACGGCAATAAGCAGGTTCTTGGGACCACAAATGACCATACCATTATCTGCAGATGAAAGAAACAAGACAAAAAGTAAAGATGAAAACACATTTCCGAAGAAAGGACAAACATAAGTTTACGAGGAGTTAAGTGAACGATGGAGCTGAATTTTGTGCATTGTATCGTATATACTGTATAGTAGTATGTAAAATGTATAGGGACCTACCTCGATGATGAATCGATTCCGGATTCTTAGCAGTCTGAGCTTTCGACTTTCTGTCATGTGGACCCGTTACAATAATCTCTCTCTGTAGCTCAACAAATTCAATGTCTGTCCCATTATTTTCAGCAAAACGTCTTTTTCGGCCGTAAGACAGTTCTCCATCACATTTAACCTAATGCAAGAAAAAATGAGGACATCACATCACTTTAGTTGATTGGAATGCATTGGATTTCTATTCTGTGCAAGAAGTTTCCTGGATGTTTCCTCAAAGAAAATCCTACACAGTACAATAGACTTTTATGTATAGAGTAATTGTATGAGGAAATGCTCTTCTCACCGGTGGACATTCATTTCGGCAGAACTGTAAGTACACTTGAAACCGAACAACAGCATCGTTCGTAAACTTGAATGCTTCGAATCGCCCCTTCAAAGACTTTGTGCCGTCATTAGCCTTTTTCAAATGGGGAAAAATGGCTGGATCTTCCGGGCATCCTCTTGTATCCAGAAGTACCAGTTCCTCCTCATTTGTACCGCTTTTAGCGATCAAATCTCTAGCGAATAGCCCGTAAGCGCCTGTTGTGAGATGAAATCATGAATTTATTAAGCGAATTTACTATAATATTCGCTACATCAGCATTTGTCATGTAAACGCATAATTTGCTCTTGTATAGAGTAAATGCTAGCATAATGATAGGATTTGAAATTAATTAACTCACTATCAGTCTCGACTTCAATTCTGATGTACAACTCGTCCCCGAGAGAGACACCACTAACATCATTGCCATTCCGGTCGGTAATCCTTAGCACAATGGATGGAGCCTTGGCAGTGGAATTAATTACTGAAGTAGCAATACCAAGTATAGGGGCAGGAACCGCTGAAGCTTCAACCAGTCTTGATTCCGACTCTTTCTCGAAACCCAACGTTTGTGACAATGTTCTATTTGTTTCAGGAAATTGGCATATTAAGCGAAAGGCAGCATCGCCGCGCTTCTGAATGAGAGGATGTTGCTGAACCACTAGATTTCCTATGAAAGAACCGTCTGCGTCTCTACATCACACCACACCAACAAAACATTCATGACATGTTAATTACTTCACTCAACTTAATTAATAGAATCACGACATGGCTCAACTCGATGTCTTGTTCTTGTCACAGTTCAGTAAAGCCGTCGGCCTAAGCCAACGCCAACCCACACTTATACAAAAACTAATTAATGGAATGTACCAAAATACCAAGGTGTGTATCAACTTTCTATACTTATATCGTGGCATAAATCCTTCACACAAAATTCCTATGCTTACATACTTTTATTGCGTAGGTATCTTATCCCGTGTCAATTACTAATCAATTTTAAGCGAAAAAACAATTACGTGTGCGTACAGTACATTCTTATTCTTACCCTGTTGTGCTGTGTACATACATAACGATAATTACTTCAGTTTTGATAGAAAACAATGAAGCATGCTGACTTTTAATAAGCAAGAAGTAAACTATATACTTAAAACTCTACTCTGTATCGTAAAACATAATTTCTTATACAATTTCCGTACATAAGGAATACTTTAGTCATGTCCTTAATGTACTTAATAAGTAGACAGGATGCACTGTACTAATACATTTCTGTTCTGGTAATAGAATTGTCATAGATAGAACATATATATACTATAGTATGTATTGCACTTAAGTAGGAAAATCATATTAAAGTTTTATATAATATAAGTATTTACTTGTAAATGCCACAGCTATTAAGTGGATACATAAGAGTGGTCGAGAGTTTCCCATGGCCAAACACCTCGCACTCGGTTGACAAAGCTGAAGAATACATCTTTCCGTAGAAGGGGGAATGCGTCTTGAGCTTGGCTACCATTGAGTCTCCGTTACACTCCAGTGACACTGCGATTAATTTAAGTCAGAGTCAAACCATGCAATCTCAGTTTTTTTAAAACAAATGCATAACATTATGTTCTGTTTACATACTGCAAGTATTTCTAAGTAATATATATGCACCAAAATCTTAACAGAATATGGATACTGAACTGGCTGAACTCATTACTCTCTTTGTCAGCGCAGTTCCTTGGACTTGTTTCATCAAGGACATAATATGCGTAGGAGGGCAATAATAATAACAATAAATAAATGTTCAGGTTCAGCCTATTTACAGTAAGTAATAAAATTAAAGGCAGTGTGAATACATTCTAGTAAATACATTGCCGATTCTGTAAGTATGCATTGGTTTGTAAGGATAAAGTTTAATAGATGTAATATTGTAAATAACAAAAGTTGTCATCTTACTGTCGATGCACGGCACTCTTTGGGCATAGACTTTGTTTTCGTGAGATTTCAACAATTTAGCTGATGTAGTTGACATATCAGCCCCGCTAAGGAAACAGATCCCAGTAACTCTGTCGTAGGATACGGACCGGCATGTGAAGGCTGCATAACTTTCACACGATTTTTGGCACTGTTAAATGGGATAAAACTGCTATTAGTATTGTGGCTTTGTTTTGGCTTTATTTTCTTTATTTTCTTTCTGTGTAGTAAAGTAGTAGTAGTAATAGTAGTAGTAAAACTAGTTAATTGCAACATTAAGCATTGCTTAAATCCAAATCTTAAGTCATATCATGTTATGTCCAACATAAATAATACCATTCTTAGTGTATTGGAAAAGTCATAACCACGTATACATATTTATTATACAACATAAAAGCTTTTAAGAATTGCATGAAAATGTTTTGCTAAAGATTTTGCTATAAAAATGCAAAATACAATTTCAGTAACTAACATGCCAGTCTTTGCAAAATTAATCCTGCAGAATTTTATATTCTAACACGTATTGTAGATTCCCATGCCTATCGAAACATTCGTGTATTGAATGAAATAAATAATTAACGTCAAATAATCTAAAATAAAATGTAACATGAGAGAAAAGTGAAACGAACATACATCTTCAAGGCTCTCAGATTTCGTTGAGAAGTCTCCAATGGGGAATTCGAAGCCATGCATCACCTCCCATTCACAATGTCTCTCTTTTGTAGAAATCGGCTCTTTTTATACACACAAACATTTCAATTAGTCTTTTAGTTTCCAATTCCCACCAATAATTGCATGTTGTTACATAAAAATAACACAATTCATAGTAGATAAAGAAATAACTGGATCATTATCATTATTATCATAAGACAGAAGATCAGAGAGAAGAGGAGACCACCTATACTACTTAAACCTACCTATACAGGTGTTTTCAATGTACTCCACTTCTTTACTTGACTTGACAAAGGAGCCAGGCTGAGTTCTCCGATCTTCGCGACTTAATCTGCATTCCTTTCTACTGTCCCTACATATAAAAAGAATGGTATCAGTGCAATAAATCTCATTAGGAATTCTTTAGCTTTAAGTACCCGACCAGGCCAGGCCAAGAATTGCAATGCAAACAAAACTTTTGTTTTGTATCTTGCAAGACAACTATTAAAGATGAATGGTCAACTGAAATCACGTTTTTGCAATAAAAGAAACGTAATGCAATAATACAACACTAGTTAGTAAGTCAGTAAGGTAATAATTATATTAAGCTTACTCATGCATTATATGACAATGTCACCATACATAACAATGCATAATAAACATAACTTACCAGTAGTCCGCTGATCGACAAGGTAAACGCTTATCTGTGAGACAGAGCTCAGAACAGCGTTTCCTCGAGCTGACACTTCGTATGATGACGTCGTCATGACCCGCAAGCTCGTACCCAGGGATTCTTTCAGTAACCCAAGCTTTGCTGCATATATCCCCTGTAAAAACATACGGTATTTATGCAAATTCAAATCAGTGAGCATACAAGACAGATACTTGCACATTTAAATGCTAAATTACATAAACCAGTGTAGGTAAATGAATTAGCAATCGCAAATCAACATTCTTTTAATGGTCATTAATTATGCACTCCACTCCACTCACCTCAACTCATCAAATCAAAAACTAGATACATATTACATTACATTACCTAACTAAGGCAGGGCAGGGCATTGAATTAGTATATGTATGTAAGAAACTTATTAGTAATAGTATTAGCAAAACTAAACCTCATCCTTACCTAATTCGACTACATGCATAACAATACAAACTTAATAAATACATTCTTGTAAATCTTGTAGTTAAATTACAGGCAATAAATACTACTGTATTGTACTATGCATTGCAGGTGCCCTACTGTAATTAAGAAAGCACAGTTGGTTCTGATTTTATAATGTGTGTAATGCACTTAAGGTGTACCATGACCATCTTTTATCTTCCTGATGCTACAGCTTGTCTTGTCATCATTTTTAAAACCAAGTTCAAATTCTTGTCTGGGCTATCTTATGCTAATGCCTAATGCTAAACGGCTAAACTCAGAAGGTAAATAAAAATAGTCGAGACTCACCCATATACTTACATATATCATCTGTACATATACTTAAAAGGTAGCAGTACACATGTTATGTAACTATATTGCTTGCTTACGCTCTCCTACGTATAAAAACGTCTTGCACATGTAAAATATTTCTTGTATACTTACTTATTATGGCTTTAGGTTACATTTAGAAACTATTTGTCCTACTGTTAGCCTTAGGTATATACAAATAGCTTACATACTCACAAAATATATGCATACATTGCGAGTATTATATATCTGTAAGTAAATATGCATTTTGCGGGTTGAATTTTGTATTATACATAGCTACTGCTTATATAACGTGTATTGTGTACATAGGAAGTTCAATAAAAGATTTAGACAGTCGAAGAAGGATTCATAATAGTGTATCCTAACTTGTTTAACTACTTACTAAAGTGAGAAGAGGACTCCAGACCAGACTGAGTTATTTAAACAGCAAGTGCGGACCGTAAGCATATGCCTTCAGCTAAATAGGAGTTTTTATATAGTTGAGATGTGCATTGGTATTGTCTATTGTCTTCCCTTGTCAAATCTATTTTACCATTTACAGGTAGAGAATAAAAAAGAAACTTGTCTTGTCGTATGATTTTTCCTTTTTATGAATCCTGCCCTGTCTGTCTGCCTTTGCTTTTGCTAACTAGCTGTATTTAGATATTAATACACTTACTCACATGATCTTACATGCACTTTAAATTGAATATGCAAATGCAACATTCTAGTCATTTTTTAATAAACCCAATTATGGTTATCTACTGGTTTGTAATTGGTGATCATACAGTTAGGGGGTAGTAGTGCATTCTGCATTTACAATTACATCTGGGTGAATTGGCTTGTTAATAAATAAGAACGGGAGAACATGAATATTGCATTACATAATAGAGATATTGAATATAAATAAATGTAATAATCATGTTAGTACTATTCAATCCGGGGCTACAGGGCTACCTGCAGGTTTTATAAATTATTATAACTGTCAAGTAAAATACTTTATTATTGCAATTTTCATTTATAAAACAGGAAAAGGAAAGAAATCTCAATTGGTAAAAATTCATTGAAGCAATTTAATGTAAAGCAAGGAGACCTGCCTTATATGTAAAGTTTGGACAGCTTTCCTGAATAAAGTTGACTATGCGTCAGCCTGCAAACCTTCCCTCGTTTATTTCATTTCATAAGATAGTTGTAAATTGTTAAGACTTGCTTTGCTTCTTATGCAAATGTGTGTGTAAACCATCATTACATAACAACATTTACAAGTTTAACGGAAAGTCTTTTCTAGTTTAATATGGCATTCGTCCCACTAACGTCAGTTCAGTCTTACGTCTTACGTATTCTTTCCTTAGTTTAGGAGATGTGATCTAATGTATGTATCTGCACTTGAAATCTTGAAATGTTTAACTATATTGTGTCAGTATTGACTTAAGTTGAGATGAGATGGTCGAAGTTAAAATAATAACTGATCTGCTCCAACTATTTACCTTACGTTCCTGTGAACTGAAACTGAACTTATACTTTTTTATTGTACAACAATATACCATTACCTATGTAAATAAGCTGGCTAGGCTGGAGTTATCCGGACTAGCCCAACAAAAAACAAAGCAAACAATGCAATACAAACACACATTACCTGTTCCTGTTTTTTGTTACTTACATAAGATCTTGCATTCATATTTCCTTAGATGTATAAGTATGTATCATGTTTATATGTAAGTATTATGGATTACTTGTCTTCTTAATCTCGAGTATTAACTAGACCAACCCAGTATTAACTAACTATCTCACTCAGATAGTCTGCCATCTGCCTTGGTCTGGCTTGGATTGGTTTTGGTTTATTTAATAGTTAAATAGAAAGGCATTCTTCTTCTTAAGCACTAAAAGAATCATAATCCGACACACTCACACCTCACCTCACATCAAAATCGAAAAAAAAATATTCCTCTTGACCGGCTGGCTAGGCTTAGGTTGACGAGGGATTGTATTTTGCTATAATATACCTATATGATATACCTTCCTAGAATCGCATCACATACCATTTGCAATCTTTACAGATAGTTCAGTTATGTCTAAGAGATGTATTTTGATTATTATGACTTGTGGATTGTGTAGTAGTTGTAGAACTGTTTTCTTGTCGAACTAACTTATTGCATTTGCATTAATGAACTGTTTGCACTTTGTTACCTTTTGCCTTAACATTGCATTGTGTCTAATGTATGTAACGTAAGGTACTGTAAAGCAAGTTCTATATATATTTATGTATAAGCAATAAAACATAAAACTAACTATAATTATATGCATACTTATACCTACAGTAAAATACATTGTACTTGTGCTGCACATTCGTCATAAATATTCTGCAAGTGTTTCTTGATAAACTTAAACTTGGTATGTGAGCAAATAGCGCTACATTCTACATTAAATTAAACAATAGTTACACGTTAAATACGTAGGACTATCTATATAACATAACAGTAGACTAATAGTAATAGTAGTAATGCATGTTAGGAGCAAAGTAAACGTAGGTGTAAGGAATATATTACTATTTTAGCCATTTAGCTACCTGTACATACTTAAAGGCACTACTGCTACAAACTACAACTACTTTGTTGCACTTAGCTTAATACCAGTTTTGTTCGCAATCATTTCAACCCCATACCATACCATGCCACTCCATTTCAATGCCTATCAAGTTTTCTGTAAGAGAAGAGCCCACTACAGATGTTCTAATTGAATGATTGTGAAAATGAATGTTCTTGAAGAGCTTCTGGATTACCTCTGTCTTAAATCTTGCCCTGTCTTTTTTATAGACAGTAGTTTGTAGTTTCTACCTATCTACATACTTATGCTTACCTTTTCGCAATATAATTATAATAATACGCATAACGTTTGTTGTGTAGTGTGCAGGGATTATGTACACAAGGGCAAAAGGGATATTATTGTGGTTTGGACTATATATATTCAATATTCATGCGAATATGTCAGACACAGTGCCATTGGCACATGAGTCTGGATATTAGCTTATTCATTTACCAAAACAACATCCAAAAACCATAAAAATGGGAATCAACCATATAAAAACTTATTTACCATAAGTTTAAGCAAAAATACCTTATGAAAAACTATGTTGACCATAATTTTGCGATGGTTTTACTACTAAAATTATGGTCAAAATAGTTTTTCATTAGGTAGTTTTTATGGTAAATAAGTTTTTATATAGCCGATTCCCATTTTTATGGTTTTTGGATATAGTTTTGGTAAATGAATAAAGTTATGCTAAAATAAGTCTAAAAAATTATGGCAAAGTAAGTTTTTATATGGTGCCATTAAATATAAGGCTTAAATAATTAGCCTTATCATACGATGAAGTTACAAAATCAAAGCAAACAAAAAATTCTCCATTAACTTTACAGTATTAATCTTTATTAGATTTCGTATTTTATGACTATAAAAAGAATGGCACAATTGCAGGTAGGTAAAAGAACTCATATGCCTCCTGGTACTTGATGACTATGACACATATACCAAGATTATAGCAAAATCAATAGAATGTATAACTGTACTTGTTTATATTTATTAAGAAGAGATACGCCAACATTAGGGTTATTTAGTCTTTTCTCTTCGTTTTCTTCGTGTGGGTGAATTGTGTTATTCCAAGTTCCCACACAAACAATGCATGATACTACAGAAACACAACACGCATATTGCTGTTTCATCTTCATCTCTGTTGTGGCAGATTCTGAAGATATACCTGCTAGGCCAGGTAGCATAACATAATCAACCTCAGCTTACTCAGTATCAGTAGTGAAATATTTCTGACAAGACAGACTTGAGGAGTATATAAGATAACATATACTTTCCTTCGATATGTTTCAATTTCAATGGCCAGACACGTTTTCATGCTCATGTGGATAATACTCATGTGTTAAGGTATAAGTACTGTAATGTAAACTGTATAGCGTAATTAATGATATGCAATTCCTACTAGAAACTCATGTTTAAGATATGCGATATGATTTAATTGGTTTAATAGGAATTCGTTCTTTCTTACTTTTCTCCTTTTTTCATCCACATTAACCACTGAACTACATACTTCTTACAAACATATGTAGCTATTACAGAGTACCTAAGTACCTATCATTCTATGAATGTTGCACAACAAAAATCATCATTACAGCATAGCATGGTATGTCTACTTGCAGGAATTTATATAACTACCTGCTACAAACTCTACATTCTACTACATGCCATTTATCAAGACTAAATTGTGGCATTTGGTAAATAAACACTTAATCACTTCAAACTAACCTGCAATAAATAACAATATAAAACATGTATCACTTCTTACTTATATTGTTACAGGTATTATGAAACGTAAAGTGCTCTACATTGTGTTTACAGTAAGAAAAGTCCATTTATAATAATATTATGTCATTTTCTATGAGTATAGCGTGATTTCCCGTATAGCAATATTTTGCAGAAAATTGACATATACTTTTGAACAAAATTTTCTACAGAAAGGTAGAATTTTTCAGCAAATCTCCTTCTGCAAATTGCACTTTTTAGTAAATTAGCAAAAAAGTCTGTTATCGCATGTGCAGATCTGCATTCTATATAAAAATGTATTAATGCCCTAAAGAAAGTTTGTACTGTGGATTCTGTAGGAAATAACCTTAAGGATTAGGGATTATATGCGATAGTCACTAATATTGATGAGATGATGAGAATGTGAATTGGATTGCTTAATTAATTGATTGTTAAAATGTTAACTTACCTTGTAAACATAGGCGTTCGAAATACGAGCTGGCTTTCGTGAAATCAACATCTATAGAATTGTCGATGAACTTGGGGTTGCCCAATCGAAAACATGAAGCCGAATTGTAATCTATCCAAAAGGCTGAGCAACTTGAAGATGACCTACACCTGTAGTTTCAAGATATGAGTAAAATGTGGTTTCTATACGATTGGTTACGTTTAATTAGTAGTAAATTAAAGATTTGACAGAAAGATAAGTATGTAAGTATAAGGTTCGGGTTTGCATCGCATCACATCAACAAAAATCAAGACGACTAATGTATAGTCAATGTAAAATGGCAAAAATTGCATGTTTGAATGTTGTTACAAAGTTTGTACATAACTCGGCTTTAACTTTACTGTTAAGCTTCTAAAGACTTCACATAATTAGAAAATAAGTAAGTATTTCACAAATACCTGTATTGCATACTTAAAGCTAGAAAACATAACTTTAAACACGGTTTTAAGGCTGAGGTTTATGCCTACTTCAACTTTTCAACATTCCCATTTGAGCAGATAGAGAAACACATTAGTCGTCTCAATAAAATTCTCAATAAAAGATTGGAATGAGGAAACTAAATCAAGTAAGGTAACTAACAACTAGCGATTTATTGAATTTAAATGCAGTTTCTGTTTTGTTGTTTACTGACCTGTTGTAGCAGTCTGCGGTAATCGCACCAGACGTGCTAGAGTAAAGTGGAATCCTATCTCCTGGTGGCAACTCTATTCCGGTAACTTTCTCAAATGTTTCTACACCTGTTGAACAGTCTGCAAGGGCTGCTTTGAGTGGCACCAGGATTTGGCCTGCAAACATTAAAAAGGGTATTGCACACAATTAACTACTAATGTATACAAAGACAATGACAAATTGATTCCCTAGCATATACCTTAACTCAGTCTTTAACACTTAATATTGTAAAATATCATGCATACATACTAATTAGTCAGTCTGGGCTGTTAGCTTAAGTTTTCCTGTTTTACTGAATATATTGTCTATTTGTGTGCCAAACTGTGCACGATACGATGACCATTATGCAAGCTAATTATCTACTTACCTTTACCTAAGTATTTGTTATGCGTAGAGTGGCTAATGCAAACTAAGCGAGCCTTTAAAAACCATGAGACTTGAGTGACTAGAATGATACATACAAAGATACCCCCCCCCTTAGCATCCAGGGTAAGAAGGCATTCCCTAATTAATTAGGGAACGGTCCCATTTATTTAAATACCAGAGGACGTGTCCACGATAAGACGAAAATCAAGATCTTTCTAGTAAAAATGTGTGCATTGTAAAAATATTAGCGCAAATACAATAGTACATACATATATTAGTACCATATATACGTTTTCTCTTCATTGTATCATCGAATGACCTTTTAATTAGCTTACGGGGATCCTACTGTATGAATGGAAAACTGGGGAGACCTACTGTAATTTAACGAGGATGTTTCGTGGCTATACTCACCTCACGATGATAATTGTATGTAATATATTTTAGAATGACGTTTTTACCCGGTACCCATTTTGTCCCTACAGTAATTCACCAATACAAATAAAAAACAAAAAGCTATTTTCTCAAAATACATAAATCTTTATAGTTTAAGTTTTTTATGTATAGCATAGATTTAATATTTATCTGCAATTCTTACTAACTCTATACAGTATAATAAAATATGTATGTATCCGCACTCATTCCACTACCTTATATACTGATGGTAAGTACTAAGTACATAGAAATAATTCCCTTCTTTCCATCTGTACACTACATTATCTATAAATTAATTATATAAATAGTAATCAAATAACTGGGATTATGAGTGAAAATCTTACATTCAAAACTTGCACAGTAAAAATAACTGAAAAGAAATGAGAGACATGCCATCTAAAAGTGTATAGAAAATTAATAATTTCCAGTGCAATTAACTGAAATTGACAGATGAAAAGCAATAGAAGAAATCTCTATAATTGAATAATCTTGATTTGCAAAGATAAGTACTAATATATAAAACTAGTAATCTTGAAATGAATTGTGAAAATGGCAACACCAGATCTCTATGTATAGTAATTTGTGCTTAGGTTTATCCAATGGAAGCTAAATGGTATGTGACAACATCTTTATTAACCATTCAAATGTAGTATTTTGTGAGCCACTAATTATCTGATGTAATACCTCTGTACCAAAGAGGACCTACAATGGAAAAACTATAAAAAATACTGGAAATTAATGATTCCTATACATTTCAGATTTCAGCAAAACCTTATATGTATTTATTGCGCATACTAAACGTATATGTTAATAGAGCTATGTGTGGTTAAAGCACATAAATAGCTCTAGTAATTACTAGACATATTTAACATGCCTAAAAAAGTAACACCCTAAAGTAATTTTTCCTATTATTAGGTACATAGGACAATAATTGGTAGGTATATGCATCTCAGAATGTACATATAATATGTATAGGTATAGCGTATCTGTAACTCACAAATGGTAATTTCGACGAGCCAGAAACACAGAAAGCCACTGAAGTAATTTGGTGAAGTACGCATTGTAGAATCTGCTTTCTGTCACTTGAATTAGCTTGACAGTTGATTTAGTTGCGTTATTTGTGCTGTCTGTTTTGATTGGTAATTTCCAATCGAGGAGATTTCCAATTTGAGCAGATGAAGTTGAAATAAAAATCAACCTCACAGTGCAGTTGGCTTTTGCTATGCTAAAATTGTATTCACATCGGTTGAAATTGTTAATTTAGTACAGTTGCATTCAATCAAAGCAAATCCAAGAGAAATATATTGGATTGCAGGTAAATATATGTACTTAACTTACATATACAAAAATACCTTTTCTTTCTTTCAATACAATGCAGTTAACTTGACACTAATTCATTTAGTATTTATATACCACGTGTGCATGTCAGTTATATACAAATAGTTTCCATATACTTAGGTTTAAGTCCCAGAAACGAGAATTAGATTATCACCAACACAAAACAAATGCACAAGGAAAACAAAACACATTATATTGCTAAGAATACATATAAACTTCACTGTTATTAAAGTAACTATTGAAAAATAGTCGAGCCAGTATAGATTAGCTGTACATTTAGAATTTACCAGAATGCACTGAACTGACTTCAGGAGTAAATGGTATTTTAACCTTAAAGCACTTGAATTGACATGCTTGTAGAAGAGTGAAGTGAAGATTCAGAATAATATCGTGTAGAGATAGAATTGAATCGCAAATCGCAATTACACTGTTCAACTTGAAGTGTCATACATAAAACTTTCGCGATCAATGAGTGAGAACGAAGAGTATCTCCTTTAAGCTTCAGGCCACAATAAAATACTCAATACAGATACAAATCCAAGCTCAGGTTTAAAAAACACAATCTGTTATGTTAAGTTCTGTTCTTGTCTTCTTGAGGATAATAATCTGAATCTGGTGTGATGTGATGTGATCTGTTGTTATCTGTAGCTTCTATGCGTCTGTAAGTGTAAATGTACTGTAAATGAAACACTGTAGTGAAACAAAATGAAAATTTAAATATATAAACGTGCGCTATTGCTATTGCTTTAGCTACCTCAACTCAACCTTATCTTTATCGATTCAAATTCAATTCACTTATGTTAAGTTCTTAAGCTTGCACTTGTTGTGTAGTGTGCTGTATGACTGTATCAGTACGTGTGCGTATATTTGCCTGACAATGAATGAAGGAGTAAATAAGTAAGAAGATGAAGATGAGACGAGATGATCAGATTCCTTAGCTTCTTACACTTGTTGTGTTTTGTAGTGTTTAGTTGTAGTTGTAGTGTAGGTAGGTAGTAGGTACAACAGGTATGTTCTCCTGCTCAAGTTACCTAAAACCGTGTTAGCATAGCTATAGTACTGACTCAACTCAATTCAATTCAGCTAAACTGACTGACAAGACAAGATTCTCATCTGCTTCTCGTTAACATAACGTAATGTTGACTTCTATTGTAATTGTAACAAATATGGCTCTACCTATATGTCTCAAGTGCACTCCTACTTGTCTAAAATGAACCTACTATATAGCTGACTGAAAATTAAATCACTGTACTTTACCGTGTGACTTTGCACTAACTTATATTCTTTATAGGAATTGATCTGATCTGATCTGTTCATGCAGAAATTTAGCTTAAGGTAATAGTTTGTATTGAAATGTATTGTACTATTGTGATTTTGATGTTATGAATAGCAATAGCTAGTATGATTTGATTACACTTGAGATTGTTTATGATAATGAATATTCTTTCGAGATCTAAAGCCTAAACTATAACTTAGCTATGTAAATGTAAATTCCTTGCACAATTACAATACAGAGCAGAATACAATACAATTCAAGTTTGGCACTTTATTGGATTGGATTGGATTTTTGATAAGACCAGTTATGTTTCGATGATATTGATTTCTGCTAAACTTTTGTATTGAGTGAGTGAGAGAGAGCGTAGAGAAAAGTTAAGACTTTAAGACGCCTTGGCTTGACTTGGCTGGGTTTGAGTTTTGCGTTTGGTAATATGACGACGGAATGATGTTGATGTTATCTCTTTGTTGCTCTGTCTCGTACTGATTCTATTTGTCAACCAAACAGCGAAATATTAGGGAAGAATTGAAGAATTGAAATTGAAGGCTCAACCAAATCTTCACATGTCTAACTGTCTATATGGATATGTTGACTTTAAATGTTAATTTAACTTGAACTTGATTATATTTGCAGTTTCAGTTATTATCGTTACATTACAGCTATTCTTATATTGAAATGTATGTATGTATCAGTAGGTACCTATTGTACTTATATCTGTATGTTAAGTAAACCTTGTCACTGATTGTTATTTAGTTAAGTTTACTTTTAGGGATAGGTACATAGGTGCTCTTGATTTTGATTGGTTTGGCTTTGACGAGATCAAAAGTTAAGTCGTTAAGTACTTAGGTATTTATTAGTAGTGTATTATTAAGTAGATACTACCAACCAACCAATAAAGAACAATAGCTCTCATAAAAAAGCAGAATAAATAGAAAATTAGTTTAGCTCAGTGGATCTGATCCGATGTGATGTTGTTATTAAGGAGAATAATACTTTAATAATAACAATCAACAATGGTCAGATTCAGAATTCAGAGACGCGGAGACGGAATTGAAATTTAGTTTACTTATGTTTATGTATATTTGAAGGAGACGAAGACACGACTGGCGTGACAACAGGACGGAAGTTTATTGTGTCAACTTCTGCACCCAAATCCCCAATCACTTAGGCAGAACATTCCATTATCCAACAATGGATTTTTTATTATTTTCTAGGTTCTTTATGTGTAGAGACTAGAGACACAAATTATTTATTGTTTACTTATGTAAGTAAGTAGGTAATGCACGTCACATTTTGGTAATGTAATACTTTTAAAACATATTGTTATACAAATACATACAAACTTAGGTAGATTGCAGATTTAAGTACATTTAAAAGGATCTTGTATGTGTCACTTACTTTATGTTATGCCGATACTAACCTTTATGTAGTGTTGGTCTTAATCTAATCTAAAATTTAATCTACCTATGTATGCAACTTGTACCATGGAGAATGACAAATTATAAAAAGATCTCTTCCAATACGATTTTGTTATACAATTGGAATTTGATGAGATTTACAATTCCGAATTTATCACGCTAACCAAGGACAAGGTGAAATTTAGCCATCCGAAACCCATTAATGTGGTAGTTTCCGATATCGGATCCTATTTACATATTTCTAGACAGGGTTTAGACAAAAAACGGTCAAGCTACCATTGTCCTAGTACCAAAGCCAGACGTGTTCTATTTTCGTGTCTGGCTGGACATTGTTGTGGTATTTTTAAGTATGCTTTGATGCGAGGCTTCAATTAATATGCAGATTTTTAATTTGCACAGAATTCTCAGACTTATCCTCAAAATGAAGAAGATCCTTAAAAATATATTTAAGTTTAATATCTTGTAGAATACAGGTAATGCACTTATATTGTATGTAACCGAGATGCATCCACGTAAAGTAATAGTTATTATAAATCCTATAGATCCAAATCCAATCCGAAACCTATAGCTAACCACATAACGTAACGCAAAGTAATGGCTTCATTTGTTAGTAAGATTGTGTGTAGGTTTTGACGTTTAGTCTCGTCTAGTCTGGGGATTGGTTTTCTAAATTGAGTTTTGTAACAAACGAATGCAGAGTTTCATACTGTAAAGTAGGTTTGCAGTTTGCACATTGTGGTGAATGTGGTTTTTTGGTTTATAATGAATATTAGTAAAGTGCTCCTTTGTGGAAAAAGTATTAGTATTGGTGATGGAGAGATGAGGTGGGGCCGTTGCTGTTCAATGAAACTGTATCCTTCTAAATTGTAATTTTTCTAATGCAGTTTGCTGTACCGACCAACTACCTACAATTTTGTCTGACTCTAACTCTATGTGGTCTGGTCTTGCAGCAATGCACTTCCAATTCCAATTAACTAGAGAAGAGCATCTTTGAACAGACTTCTTGCATCTTTTGGGGCAAAAACGCCGACCGGATGCATGCTTATGAAATTTTACGGCTCTCTTCTCAAAGGAGTCTCCCGGATTTACATAAAATTGTGACCTTCAACCATTTTACCATTCTATAAAAACACTATCACAAAGTTTTATAATAATAATTATTGTACTTAGTACTCGTAGTTGTAACACATGTATAATGTGATCTAATTTAATATTGATAAACATGCCAAAAAATTCAGGTGCCAGGTGCTATTTGGAAGTCGAAGGACTATAGGAAACAATTCATCATCCATGTAACGTAAATAGATACAAATTCCACAGTAGAAATCTGTGATCATTAATTTTTCGGCAACTACTATATATCTACTGATTAAGTAATATTTATATGTATTTGTATTATCTTACAACTAAACTACTATCTGTATAAGTGCCGGAAATATTTTCTTGCATTATGTATGCCGAATTGTCAATGCACTATATTTCGATTGACATCGCTACCGCAGGCGTGGTCATCTTATACAGGTAAATGAACAAGCAATTGCTTACAATACGATAATATGAAGATAAAAGGAAGTCATTTTGACAAAAAAAAATTTAATCTGAAACAAATCAATCACAAATTCAATTTATATTTAAATTGGCTATGACATTCGCTTACATTAAAGCTAAGATTCCGTATTGTCACCGACCATTTGCTTTCTATTGGGTGTATTGATAGAATTCAGCATTATTGACGTAAGCCTACGTAAGATACTTTCCTAGAACGTACATGCAATTAATATTTTTAGCTGTATACTGTTCATACAAATTGCTTATGTTGATAAGTAGTTGTTGATGACAATAAATGTTAGGTACCTAAACACTAACATACATTTCAGACTAAAACTATTAAGAATGAGTTTATTGTCATTGTCATATTGTCACACGTCCAATCATCCTGTACAACTTATTATTGTCATAGATTTACTAAAAGTAGCTTGTACATAAATGAACTTTTAAAATGGGAAGAATATGATAAATTACGTACCTCATTCCGTCGAAGAAACAATTTGTTAAAGTAACATGACAGAGAGATACCTATACATGGAATCTAAATGCTTGTAACTGTAAATACAGTAAGTTATTATGTAGATCTATGAATGAACTTGGACTAAATTAAGTTGCCTCTAATGTTACTGTAATTACCTTCATTATTTTAACGTATACATTTGTCTAATGTGCCCAACCTGTATTAGCTTAAACCTCCAAACCAATAAGCATAACTTCTTAGTCCTAAACGAAACACTATTGTCCTTTTACCATTATTGTGCAAATTATTGTTGTGCATACAGAGAAAATGTGTAAAAGATGCTGGTTTTCTTTCCATCTATGTTGACATACACAGGCGATTCAATGATGTAACTTTAACGCATTATTAGTATAAGTAATTATATTACACAACATAAAGATTAAATGCTAATTCATTTCAAAGTGTTTTATTACTTATAGCTCAAAAAGCCTTTTGTCCTCTTTATCATTTTTCAGAAGTAATTAATGGATATTTTAGACAGATACTAAAACAGGTGGACAGCTATAGATATGAATTATGTACCAACTAATTAATGTATTATATAAATATACAAGTTAGCAATCTATGTAATATGTAGATAATAGTATTATGCTCGAATTATTATAATTTGTTTGAGCTACTTTTACTCTTATAGTATACTGTCCATGTCTATTGACCAGAATACTAGAATCGGCACAGTGATTTAATATGTAAATGTCTTCCTAATAATAGTAAATATTATGTAGGTAAGTAGGTAGATGTCAAATACCTACCTACTTTATATTATTAAACAAAATTGTGCATTTACAGATATTCATTCATACGCTTACTGCAATTTTCACTTAAAGTTGTTGCATATTTGCTTTTATTATTCATTCTACTTATTTTGTAGAGCTATATGTATGTATGTATGTTTTCTAACAATGAAAATGTAACTTGCAACTTGCGAGTATTTGTTTAGTATGATATCAAGCAATGATTTCATAGTAGAATGCACATTAGAAGAGATTTACTAGTGACGAGAGGAAGACGTATTTTAAGCATGAAGGTGATGAAAATTTAAACAATCAACAGAGCGTACAATAAATGAATTTTGGGAGATCAAATCTGTATTTTTCTGTAGCATAAGCATAGCCGTAGTCGTATGGGTACTAATACTTAATCTGTTTCTCTTGAATTATAGTAACCCTTACCCTTTTATATACAAAAGGCATACAAAAATGTTGTGAACACCTAAACATAACTAATAGAGTTGACTAGGTATAATAAAAGACACACATAATGGACTTGTTCTGTTCAATTACACAAGGCTCGTGTAAATAGCACACATACGGAACCGACATAGAAAATAAAAATAAATATGGGATACAAAAGTTCAGTTCAGGATTCATGATAATTTATAGTGCAAGTCAAGTCAGGTAAGTAAAGTTAAGGTAAAACGGTAGCTAAAGCTAGAATTCAATTATTAATGTAAACGAACAGAAGACAGAATAAAATGTGAGACAATGAAGATTCGGTATTTTTTCATCACAATTTACAATACAACAATCGTTAGTTGAAGTTAAAAACTTGTCTACTATCTGAAATCGATGATAATCTTAACATAAACACATCGTCTACTGTAATATTCCTTTATGTGAGCAAAAGCACACAATGTGCACATAACAGTCATTTCATTTTTTAATAATTTAGCTATTTGTATTCGGCTACTTAGATTACAAATGCACCTAGTCTATAGACTAGAAGAAGAAGTCCTTGATATCGTACGGTAAACAAGGTTCATCTTCATACCATACGTTCATACTATAGTACAAGTGCGAAACTACGATTAACAGTAAGACTTCTTTAGGAAAGATAAGATAATAATTATGCAAACGAAGTCTTACTGACTGAGTGAGTTGAAGTGAACTTATATAACAAGGTGCAATTTCCACATGCATTTACATATGTATACTAGTAGGTAATAGGTACCTACACCTACCCCAACTCTGTAAGATATCAATTAATTTCTTAGGTCAGTTCATTCAATCCATGTAAATGTCATTTAGCTACTCTCTAACAGAAGATAACAAGACAGATTACCATAAAGCTTAACAAACTATAACCTTAAAGTTCAAACCAGTGTGTAGTATAAGTAGTAAATGAACTGCATAAAGGTAATCGGAATCGGCGAGCACTTTGATTTTGATTATTTTGTTATAGGTACTTATTATCCATCATTAAATCTGTGAATTTCTATATAATTTAAATGTAAATACTACATAATGTATGGACAGCATTATTTATGCGCAACATTATTAACTTCGTTTTTTATTGTTCCTCAATATTATGGGAAAGATTATCGGAAAATTTACAGAGGATATCTTCAAAATGACTAAAGCCAAAATTTTTCCAGGTTTGGTAATTTGGTTTGCATTTAAAAAGATGTAGGTATGTATTATGTATGTAATATTAAATACACTTAAATTAAATAGTATTGTCATAGCGTAAAGTGTTTTGTAAAGTTGACATTGCGAAGGCTTTAAGAATCTGGCAAATAATGGCGGATACAAAAGACCTGAGGATTTGTAGACCTATATAGGTATAGGTACATTTACCGATGCTTAAAAATACGTATCTGTCATGTTTCTTTGTGCATAAACAGAAAAGTATGTAGAGATCTTATTATATTGCTATGAAGCTGCATAGTGCGTCTAGTTATACTAAGTACACTGGCTAGGAGCTAATAAGTGTCTTATCGAACAAAATCTGCATTAGTTTTATTACATAGATAGTAAAAGAGTGCGCCAGTCGGTGCCTATTGTGAAGAGTGCTTAACAATAATTACTGGCATTTTATTACTAATCATTGAAATACTTTGACTACCTACCTATCTATGTAATGAAATAAAGCACATTATTGCATGCATCCGATTATGTTGTTTTATTGTCTTACTTGTTGCTTCTTGTGGAAGTGAGGATTGGATTTCAATTTTAAACTCCACCCTAAGATGATACTATTCAAGCGTTAAACGATCATGGCAAGCATTCAACCATATCACTGTAATCAAGGTACCTACCTACTTAATCCATACACAAAATAATGCCAGGTTTTATTCTAAAAAGACGGATATATCTCTCTGTATAAGCTGTTATACAGTTCTGTATTGAAATACTTGCTATAGTAATGTATCAACATTGCCAATCAGTATAGGCTATATAATACTGTTTGGAGGCAAAGCGGCCAAGATATCAACTCCCTTGGTAAACTAAATATTCTTCTAGCACATAATAATTAATACTAATTAATTTATCTTTAGTCTCTTTGCCCAGCTCCATCAAATTTCGGGCTTATGAAGAGTAATTTCCTAAAGTGCATATTGTAAATTAAACTTCTGTGCTTCTGTATTACCTGCAGTACATATATTTTTGCCAATACACAATAGCCCTTGCCCTGGTGGCACTTTTATCATAGAGTTATAGATGCGGAGTTGCGGAGGTTAAGCATTTGTACAGAATTTCCAAACCGATTTGCAAGCAAACTCATTGCCCTTCTGAGAATTTACTCTGTATTATATTGTTACATAAAGGCTTCATATTACTTTTTAACAATAGTATTAACAACACTACAGCATAGATTAGATACTACATATTAATTAACCAAATACAACATTCTTCATTTGGAAACCTGCACACAAACCTGATAGTATAAACATTACAAATTTTTGCTGTTTGGTAAATAGTAAAAGTAGGCTCAAATATGAACAGAAATAAAAAATCGCCATATTCTCCTTTACAAATCTTAGTATTCTTTCTTCGTATTAAATATTTGTTTGGAATTTTTCCTGTTCGTCTGTACTGGGATGAATTTTCCAACTCATATCAACTTAAGACAAATAAAATCCAGCAAGTATGTTATACATACATATGTATTTATATTTATTTTATATTTGCGTATTTAGCGAATTATGGGATTCTAAAAATTGAATGCAACCGTATTCGTCGCCCGTTTAACACCATCAACTAGAGATGCAGCCAATCCTACCTGTGAACACTTATAATTTAATATTTCCAATATTATTGGTATTTAATTTTGTGGAATAGAAATAATATTTGCTATGTGCGTACATAAAGAAGATATAAAGAAGAATTGTGTTCAATTGCTGTTTTTCTAAACAGAAAAATGATTACAATTTTTTTTATTGCAGTATTACATAGAGCAAAAAGATATATTTCTTTTAATAATAAGCATTCTCATTATTGTTCAGATTATCTGCGCTATCACAAGCCTTCTTGGAACATGGAACATCTTGGCTTTTCTGAATATGAATTCCAAAATCGGACTTAATACGGCGACAGAGTATCGTCAATATGTTGTCGTCACAGAATCAATTTCCTTTCTCCTATTACACATGTATTTAATTAAATTTCTTTGGTTCTCGTCCCAACATAAGTTGTTGCTACAAGTATTAAACTCCGTAAGGGATTTCGGAAAACTTATGGTCAAAGATACAAAAAATACGATAGTCAAAGTAAAGTTTTTGTAAATATTTGCTAAAAGCATCTATACAAGTATTTCCCGGCTAAATACAGATATTTATTGTAGTATTAAATTTTTTCTTCCAGAAGCTTTCTGTGCTGGTAATAGTATTCTTGTCTCTATGTAGCCTAATATTAGACACCTTGGGTGCTTTAGAAGGAGGAAACTGGAGTCTTAATGGAATTCTCCTTACATCTTCACAACAAGCGACCTTTTGGGGATTTCCCCACTTAATTTCCAAAAATATTTTGTTTCAGCTAATATTTTTCGTTGTATATTGTTGCTCTAATGCTCTCATTCTAATTCCTCACATTACATTTGCAGTTTCCTCTCTGTCCTTATGTTACATTGTAAGGGACTTTATTAGTATGCTTGACTCAAGTCTACACGCAAAAGTATGTACTATGAACTATGACCATGTTGTATATAAAAATTACCTATGACAGGTGGAAGCATGCATTGGAATGATTTGAATTTTCAAAGGTTCTAGATATGTATTTCAGTCTTAAGAATGTTGTGGACAATCTAAACAAGATGATTGGAGGATTGACATTACTCTTTGTAGTGGGAAGTGTGCAGTTCCATTCTAGCTACATTGATATGCTTATGATTGGAGGAAGTGAAATTACAACATCATTCCAAATTAAATTGGCCATAGCAGCAATACAAACATTTTCATTTTTTGCACTGTCTGTGTATCCAAATCGAAAAGTAATTCAAAGAACTAACAAACTTTCTACAGTATTATGTATTTTAGCAATAAAATGCCTAAACGATTTACCAAATTGTTTGTCTAATATGGCAGATGGATGATTTAACAACATGGCTCTTCAAGAACAGAAACTACTCCAAGCTGGATTGCCAAGAAATAAACATTTTGTTGCATGAAAACCAAAACAATGCAATCGGCATGAGTGGATCCGGATTTTTTACTATAACATTGAACTTTATCGGTTCGGTAAGGAAACTCACATTATAACCTACAGATTACAGATTTTTAGTCTAACAATTATCGTAAATTGCAATAAGAAAAGTGAATTTTTTAGGTTGTGGGAATTTTAATAACATATTCGTTATTAAAATTCCAGTTCAGACCAACAGCACATCATTCTTCGTCTCAGCAATCATGTATTCCAATATGCAACAATGACTCTTTTCCAGTATCAATAATATCATTATGCAATACGAATTCTTTCCTGGAATCCATAATTTCATTTTGTAGCAATAGTTCTACTGATAAATTAATTTTGTAAATCGAATATCCAGACAATCCTTATGTAAAGTATACATTAGCTGTCAAACTTGGATTTCACAAACTTCACATACCTACCTGATTCTTGTTTCTATTAAATTAAGCAATTAAGAAAGTAAATAGCAAAAGATCTTATTGCAACATTACTAAAGTTTTGCTTTAAACATTACTGAAGATGTCACAATAAAAAGTATTGTTTACAGAATTACATAAGAATATTTAAATGGGAATGACTATTTATTAGATATATAGGTAGGTATACTTATGTACAATACACAATACCATAATACATAAATATATTATCATGTATGCACATACAGTAAATATATAGGTATATATATCATAGTTGCATAGGTATACCCATGCGAAAGAATAAAGTATTTCTGCTGATAAATCAGACGTATTGACTTTCTTATTTACGGCAATTGGGAATAGACATCTACTACTACATATCTGTATATACCTTCTTCTATGTCTTAATTTTGTAAAATTGGATTATTATGTACATAATAATATAAGGGATGCACTGTTGAACCGTCCGAGTCTTTAATATATATAAAGTTGTATGAGACGTGATCATTTAAAGCTCTTCAGATGTTATCAGATACTCTAATAACCAGATCAACAAGTTCGCATCTTCTTTGCTGAACTATCCTGTCCATTATCATCAGCACAAAGAAATCCAAAGGTGTCTTTCGTATTGTCTATCTATATAGCAAACAATTAAGAGCCCAAGGCACCCTTATTAGGTAATGCATTTAACAGAACATTATAGCAACTACTTATATGTATAGAATCTACTCTTTACATACAGAGTTTTTGTCGACTCTTTCTGAAATGGCCCACAGTTATAAGTTATAAGTAACCATGTTGTGAATATCTCAGCACAGCAAAAACATACACAACAAACACACATACATAATATTATGTACGAGTTTGATATACACGTACGAATTTAGCGATGTTTATATACCTAGGCAGATCAGATGAGAGTAACAGATTTGAATATTTGCAATGTAAGGAAGCTTTGAGTTTACGTAAATTTTCAAATACACATTCCCTACGTAAAGTACTTATTCTGGAAAGTAATTGTACAAATATAAGTTAAAACATTATAATGTTAAGATTCAGAGAAATTGTGATAAAAATAATTTTCGTGATATCCCTCTTTGCCCAAGTTAGTAACACCAATACACTTCCTGAATTTACTACTACTTCTACTGACGAACTACGTCATAATGAGATTTATAACGTAAACTGCTGTGAAAAATCAGAGGAAGAATCGTGCATACAAGAAGATTCTCCTCTGTTATCCTTCTATTTGAAAAGCAGAGATAATGCAGAAACGAGGTAATAATTAATACTATATAAATGATTCTACAGAATATACAGTTACACACACGTGGATTTATTGCTATACTATAGTTGTAGTACACAATGGTACATGCAAAAATACATGTTAAGCATACTTTATATGTACATAGTATGAATACTACATGTATAATTTGTAACGAGACTTCTGTATTGCATTTACGTACATTGTTTTTGTTCAGCAGGTACACTTACCAAAACAACAACGAGAATAATACCTTAGCATGTCCAGAAGATGCTACTTCAGATGTAAGTCTTTCAGTAGACGATTTGCTACTGTATGAAGATGAATTTCCATATCAGGATTCTCAAGACGAACATAGTATTTACACTCATTCTCAAAATAGAACATATTTTTTCAAAAGTTTCTTGGTCCATGATGGTCGCTACTATACTTCTAATGAATACTGCGTGTCAAAGTAATTAATTTACTATTTAATTTAGTACGAAAAATGTTTATACTTTAATATTTCACTGATAATTTACTTATATGCGCCAATTTATACAGAGCGAACAATGAGACAGTGGAATTAAAAGTTTGTTCCAGAAATTGCAGTTCCCCAAACGAAGTATGTCTTCCAAAGTGCTGTCCTTTAGGGCAAAGCCTTAATGTATCTAAGAATTCAACTAAATGTTTCGATAATAAGGACGGAGACAATTCATCTTTTGAACCTATTATCTACACTGATGACAATACTCCAATAATGCCAAATGAAAGTCAAAAAATAACATTTCAGTATTATGCATTTAATTTCTCTTGTGTACAAATGATTGTTAGTCAAACCAGGAAAATCCAATCCTTGACAAGAAAGGGTTATCATGGAAGGTACATATTACAGTACTTAATTTACACTAAAATACTTAAACATTGATACGTTTAAGGAATAATTTGCATCTAAGTACATAATAATTATATATTCTTACCAAATTGCAATATGTGTAGAATTCGACCCTTAAAGAGTGGATACTTACGAATACGTACGGATTCTTGGAGAACATATTCAAATGGTGGAAAATCGACATTCTGCTTAGAATCGTTGCATAATGAACCAGAAGTAATATTAGCTCTTTTGTGTGATGAAAATCAGAGACTTAATAATGTATGCAATGAATTTACGAGTTCTTAAATACTTATGTACCTATATAATAAGTACTATGTATAATATAAGTATATTACTAATATGTACTATAATTAGTATATATCTAAAATTTTCAGTCCGGGTCACCACTTTATGCTAAATTTCGTATCATCGTAAATATCGTAGAAGGAATTTTTACACTAGGGACCACACTAGTGTTTCTTATACTATGGAAGAAGCTTAAAAATACACGGAGATTGACCCAATTTTTCCATGTTACATCTTATGGATTATTTCTTTTGATAAAAGTTGTTCTTTTCTCAATGAAAAATTCGTATCTAGGACAAACTATTTGTATTGTAGTTGGTAATATAGCACAATTTATTTCTAAATGCCTACAATCATAATTTTAAGTTATACAATATGTAGGATCTTTGTAATCGTCTTCCTTGTCCTATTATTTAGGTGTTGTGACAAATTATCTACTTTTAGCAACTGCCAATTGGATGGTTCTAATAAATTGGAACTTATTTCTAACATTTTGGCAAGTATACTTTAAAATATATTTAAAAAAATTATTCACGGAGAAAAATGCTAATCTCTAATTTTTGTAACTTCCTTAACCCTACTATGGTTAAAGTATTTGTCTTCCTAAGGTTAAGGGGTCAATTTTTAACCATTATATATTTGGTTTTTTGCTTGATATTACCTGCTAGCAATAACCGAAAATTATTCTTACTGGGAAATACAGCATGGGTAGGATTTGCCTCTGAACCGAAAATAAGTTTACGATACTTTCGTAACAATTTATTTATTTTTGTCCTCTTAGGAAAGTGGGAAATAAAATTTCAGATAACTCTACGAAACATTTGGTATCCTTCTGTTTATATGGCTGGATTAGTCCTCTAATCCCTTTACTTATTGGACTGATTTTACAAGCCAAGTACGAAGACAACAATGAGACAACTTTTATAATTCCAGATTATGGCAAATACAACTATTGCTTTCTTACGAATTTGAGTATTTACTATTATGTATATATACCTCTTACCACAATTTACATTGTAGTCTTACTGCTATTCGTTACTACTGCTACTAAAATTTACAAGCACAAGAAAAGTACAAAATTTGCTACTGCTCAGTGTACAAGGCACAGGAAGAGTTTGCCAAACACGAAAGTAAGACTGTCGATAGATATTTTGTCTCCAGCACATACAGAGAAGTAAAAATAATTTCTGTTCATAATCATTTTTATATGCAAAAAAATCAAAATAATATTTACATCTTATTATTTACAGCTTCAAATTATTCGCGAAGCTTGCAGTTCTTTCTGGATTATTAGGGCTTACAGACATTTTACAAATATTGCCTGATGAGTGTCGCCAGAGATTAAAAATATTGTACTGTATCGCCTCAGTTATAGATCATATCTCTGGATTTGCTTTATTTTTCATTTACGTCTGGAATCCCTCTACATTAAGAGAATTAAAAAAGGAATATCGTAAATGTAATACTGCTAAAATGCACATACTATTACTTACATGTAAGCATTTCTAGAGTAATGATTTTGTAATGAGATTATATGCTTAAATATTTTTAGATCTATCCGTTTGTTGGCCAAATGCTGATAGTAGTCAGCCCCAGACTCCAACTCCAGAATTGGAGATGACATGAAATGAATAAGATGAAGTGATGAAGATGAATTAGTTACCATATAATTATATTCAAAATATTAATTGCATTAATGTCCGCAGTTGGGTGAAATATATACTTAATTATATCATCTAATAAACGCAGTCCCTAAATTGTAGGAGTTTGAAAAAATAAAATGTGGAAAAATCTACCATATTACAATATAATCTAATCCATCCAAATGAAATTGTATATATTATACAAATACAGTTTCATATACAATCTAGATTCAGATCATCAGCGATATATTTACACATGGATCAGTCAAAATATTTATATCTAGCGTACGGTACACTGTTATAGTACATAAGCTTCCAAGGTTCCAAAGTCAAAAGTGCCTATTTGATTAAACTAATTTCGTAATAATATTTTAAATAATTATTTTGTCAGCATAAGCATTCTTCGCTACTTGTTTTGTTCCAAATTATATTTCAATAAATCCTCACAAGTATTTCTAACCGATGCGACTACAATTAAATCCCAGATGAAAAACCCTAAGCTGTATTTATATGATTTCAAAAACATAAATCGTAATAAGATATTTTTAGCCATATAGTTAACTTATGCATTTGGAAATGTATTTACGAATAATGAAATATATTTGTAGAGAATTCTATGAATTCCTATTTTTTGCATGAATTCAAGAATTAAGCTGCATCCTCTGCATTTTCTCAAAAATCACACTTTATGTATGTAGCATACTATAGCATAACTAAATGAAGCGTTGAAATGCGGCCAGTTTGGAAGTCTATTGAGTAGCAACTTCCCTATACTAAATTGCACACTCACATTCCTCACCCTTCTTCTATAGTAGTATAGTTTTTGCTGCGAAGCTTACGAGTCGAATAGGGTCGCCCGGTCCGGCTTGTCTCTTCTGTCTGTTTGTGTCATATTTTTCGAGAAAAGAAGCTGACAAAATTGACAAAAATTGCGATCGAAAATAATAAAATTCTGGCAAAATGAAACTGTATCAAGCTTCAACTTCTTTTCGAGTAGCAAGAGAGCTTCTTCAAATTCCAAGTAAGTTTTACGAACAATTTTCTCTTATTTCAACAAGTAAGTTCAATGTCCATCTCTCAAAATTGCACTTTGGACTTTGGATGTGCTCGTGTGAGTGAATGTGTGATACACGTAAATATTAACCGTAATTTCTGCTCAAATTGACGTTTGGCTATCGCTGCACTAATTTTGTAAACTAATTTAATGTTACCTATGTAGGACTTTTGGGGGAATGAGAATGAATTTCATAAATGTGGTAATATGGCTTAATTGCTTTAATTCATGAACTTTTATTTCTTACAGTTCAAAGGAATTTCTCCAAAACCTATGTCAGACAGTTGGGAACACATGTTCATCTTAGCATTAAGAATAATGTTGCAGTCGTCAAATTGGACTCACCTAATACAAAGGCAAGGAATTTTTCATTTTTTTAGTAATTCAACAGTTATATATATATCATAATAAATATATAGCACTTCGTAGACCTGCTCAATCTATATCATAGATTTTGCAGGGGGAATGCTGTGTGTTGGAAATGATGCTAAATTGTAATGTGTGTGGAAGCAAAATAGGTACTATGGTAATTATAAGATTATGTAATA